>QAOA01007354.1:35466-53313 GCA_003255065.1 Cercis canadensis | reverse complement strand
CTACAATTTTCACATGTATGCAGGCAATTTGTCCTGGCAGTTATCTGCAAGCTACAATTTTCAATATCATAAATTTTCATAAAAACTGTTTTGAAAATATTTTCTCTAAAAATTTATCTGTTACAAACCATCTTAACTCCATCATTAAAAATGGTGTTGAAAAGATGTCTTAAAGATTTAGTCATATGAGGCGTGTGATTCACGAAACTAGAATTTTCTTTACATTATGATAACTGCATATTTACTTATACACAACCACTACGTACTTTGAAAATATCTTAGTTTTCTAAACTAGGAAATGACACACTTTTCATACAACTTGATGCATGATACACGTTTTATAAGAACATAAACATCATATTCATCAATCATCTTCTACTATACCAACTATAAATGTGGTTGAGATTAAGAATCATATTATTCTTATGTCCCATTGGCTCATGAAATCTTAGCAAAAACCTAATTAAGCAAAGTTAGTACGGCACATGGTTGTTTAGATCACATGCTCTTTCTTAAATGGAAAAGAACCCACGTGGCACATGGCACGTGACAGCTCCCCAGACATGGTTCAAGTGCCACCAGCAAATGAGTCTAGCCCACTAATTACAATATCCCTACCTATGAGGGAAAGCTAAATTTATATTGTCTTGAACTATTTTACTTTCTTGTTCATTTCAATTTCAATATAGAGTACAGTAGGAAACTGAAAACGACATCACATTATCAATGAGACAATGACTTTATCATTTTGTTGACTTCTCATAGACAGTTCCTACGAAAGATGTATTATGGTATCCAAGGATGGCTTAAGAAAAGATTTAGGAAATGTTGATTCTTATCTCAAAACTTTAAATTAAGGAAAGTGTTTATGACATTCAAAATATTGCATTTTGAGAGGATATATTCGAGAGGGAATATATATATATATATATATATATATATATATAGAGAGAGAGAGAGAGAGAGAGAGAGAGAGAGAGAGAGAGAGAGAGAGGGAGATAGATGCATAATACATCATATATAGTTCACTACTGATCAATATTGTGCATTCTAATTTAATTATAAGTTTTGTATTCAAATATGATAATAACATATATGGTAGGGAATCAGAACCATAGACTATCCCTTAACTTTGTATTACAAAATTTCCAATTAATGAGTACAAAGAATAAGCTATGTTTTGTTTACTTGTAAACATGCATGATTTTCTTAATTAGTACAAATTACGTAAATATATACACTTCATCTACCATATTCTCTTAACATCTTTCAATATAACCGATGTTGAGTGGTGAAGGTGAGATGGTGAAGTTGACTTGAACAAGAAAATGATAAACTCATACTATTCATAGGTTAGGTCAATTTGAAAATGTTATGTCGCAAGTTTCGTACAAAAGTTGTTATAAAAAACTGCTTGGTAACGTGTCGTCATATATTGTAATTATTTTAAAATGATGGATTCCATGTTAATCAAGAGAGCAATTAGTAACAATTATTGTAAAATTATGGGTATCTAAAACTACAAAAATCAAATATTGTATGGTTAAGTGGATAATAATTTTTTTTTAAAAAAATGACTATGATTTTAGAAAATTTGGATGGTTTTTTTTTTGGCAATTGTTATTTTAAACCGTTCCAATAGCTTTTAAAAGCATTTGTAAATTTTAAGAACAAGTATTTAAAGTAATACTTTCTTGTTCTTCTTCTTTTTTGCAACCATTAAAAGTAAGGACAAAACTTAGGTAAAGTTCCATAGGTGTTGGTGGTGCTGTTCTCTTATTAAAATATTACATGTGTATTAATTTTACAACTCAGCACCACCTCATCTCTCTCTTAATATTTCTTAAAATATCACATTGACCCTAATGCCTAATTTCTCTCTCTTTTTCACCCATTGATGTGTCTCTCCTTCCTTATGCAACAATGGCTGCCAATCATTGTAGGCAAGCAATCCTCAAAGTTGTAAAAGGTGAAACTCAGAAGTAGACTACTCTTCCCTACCCCCGAGTCTCCAATCATTAACAACTTAAACAAATAATCGAATTCGGGCTGACTCAAAGTGGAATCCATCGCAATCCACCTTCAAACAGATACAATCCATGATCTTAATCAATTGAACCTGATTCTGCAATCAAATTGATTGTTTAGTCTGGATACAGCAACAAGGAGATGGAGACTCACGCAACAAAGAGAAGGGCAGAGATCGTCGGCTTAGCCTAAAACCAGTCGCCCAAAATGAAATGGGTCGTCTTGGGGGAGCTTCCCAATTTGTCGAATGCTATTCTTTCTGTGGGTTCGAATTTGGTTCTCCAAAACCTTAGATATGAAGCTTTTGCATGAAACAGTAATGAATATGTTCTCCCCACCCCACATACTCTTTTTCTGCACACAAGACGCCCGTCTCCATTCCCTACAATTTTGGTATCAATCCCAACTCCCAAGTCCATCTCGGTGGCCAAAAGTCCAAAATAAAGGTCGGTTTGGAGATAGAATCTGCACCTCACTACTCCAGAATTTATGCCAAACCCACAACACAAATCACTAACAAATTAACAGAGAGAGAGAGATTGAGAGAGAAATTGAAACATAGAGAGAGAGTGCGAGAAGATGGGGTTGCTGTTTAAGGAGAGAAGAGGGCCAGCATGGAAGCGAGGGTGGACGGAGAACACTTTGTCCTCAATATCTGCACCTCCTCTGCTGTTGGTCACCATAGTTGGCATCGTAATATTCTTGCTATGGGTTTCATCGTATATAAACTATAAGTCTTCCATGGTATGAAGCTTTTGCATGAGACAGTAACGAATATGTTCTCCCCACCCATGTACTCTTTTTCTGCACACAAGACGCCCGTCTCCATTCCCTACAATTTTGGTATCAATCCCAACTCCCAAGTCCATCTCGGTGGCCAAAAGTCCAAAATAAAGGTCGGTTTGGAGATAGAATCTGCACCTCACTACTCCAGAATTTATGCCAAAGCCACAACACAAATCACTAACAAATTAACAGAGAGAGAGATTGAGAGAGAATTTGAAACACATAGAGAGAGTGTGAGAAGATGGGGTAGCTNTTTAAGGAGAGAAGAGGGCCAGCATGGAAGCGAGGGTGGACGGAGAACACTTTGTCCTCAATATCTGCACCTCCTCTGCCGCTGGTCACCATAGTTGGCATCGTAATGTTCTTGCTATGGGTTTCATCGTATATAAACTATAAGTCTTCCATGGAGACAGCCATGATCAACCTCAACTTGTTGCTTCTGCTTTTGCCTCTCGTTTTGATCTTCATCGCCCACTACATCTCTACACTTTCTTCTCCACAAGTAAACCAACATTTACATGGATCTCGTCGACCTCCAAGCGGAACCACGCAGCGACCGTTTCTCGTCGTTGCTTTTCTCGCCTTGGGGTCAATGTGATATTTTAAAAAATATTAAGAGAGAGATGAAGTGGTGCTGAATTGTAAAATTAATACACATGTAATATTTTAATTGGAGAACAGCACCACCTGGAACTTTACCTAAGTTTTGTCCTTCTTAATAACCTGAGCCATTTGATTTCAAACAAATGTGCCGCCACAAACTTGCCATAAACTGCTGGAAACCACGGTAATTTGGCCTCGCTCCCATATATTTTACTTTCTTTTTTCTTCTCTTGCTGTTGTTCTACATCGTTGTATGCCTTAATATGATTTGGTATCCCTATTGTTCCTTGGTGATCGTGGTACTGGCATTACTTATGAATCTTGGAAGAGGTCACCATGATTGCAGGGAACATAAATGCAATGTTTATGACCCACCTATTCGATTTCCCTTCTATCTTATCGACAGCAAGAGTAATTATTCTGAATATCCTGAGGGGTTTGGATTATCTTGCAGAGGTGAATATGAGACAATCCTTGAGCTCTCTGCACTTTCATCTCCACTAAGACTTTCAGTCCAAAAAATAGATTACCAGTCTCAATATGTGTATGTAGCTGACTCTGAAGGTTGCCTTCCCACGCAGTTCCTAAAAGTAAAACTCAACCAATCTTTGATTTTTCCTTTCCAATTTGAAGTTGGAACAAGTAAAGTCATTTTCTTCAATTGTTCGAAATATTCAACCTCCTGCCCGATTAAAGCTGTTTACCCAGAAACGTTTGTCGTTCAGGATGGCCTTGAATCCTGCACCAAGATGTTTGACGTCGTTACAACAAACATTTCTCAATATCCTTTGAGATTGGGATGGCAAAAACCAAATTATACCGATGGCAAAAATGAATGTTTCACTTCCCAGACAGACAACAAACTCAGGTCAATGATACTAATTGCTGCAGGTGAAACATATCCACAATCCTCTTCTCCTCTTCCTTTTTCATTTACTTTTAATTTTCCCCAGGATGGGGGAGATGTTGGTCGGGAATTTATTTTAAGTATTACTGAAGTAGGATGCCTATTGTGCAGGTGGAATAATAGGTTCAATACTTGTGGTCATTGCCTTGTTTCACATATATAACTACTATAAAATGAAGGGCCAAGATCAGGCAAGAGTGGAAAAGTTTTTGGAGGATTACAGGTCACAGAAGCATACAAGATTCTCATATTCTGATATTAAGAAAATTACAAGTGGTTTTAAGGACAAGTTGGGTGAAGGAGCTCATGGAGCTGTCTTCAAAGGTAAGTTGTCTGACAAAATTATTGTTGCTGTGAAGATACTCAGCAATACAGAAGGAGATGGGAAAGAATTCATCAATGAAGTAGGAACTATGGGCAAAATCCATCATGTCAATGGGGTTCGATTGCTTGGCTTCTGTGCTGATGGATTTCACCGTGCTCTCGTTTATGATTTCTTTCCAAATGGTTCCCTACAAAACTTCATATCTTCACCAGACAATAAACACATATTCCTTGGTTGGGAGAAGCTGCAAAAAATTGCTGTTGGTGTAGCCAAAGGGATTGAGTATCTTCACCAGGGATGTGATCAGCGAATTCTTCACTTTGATATCAATCCACATAATGTCTTACTTGATGACAATTTTACTCCCAAAATTTCTGATTTTGGTCTAGCCAAATTGTGCTCTAAAAATCGAAGCACTGTGTCAATGACTGCAGCAAGAGGAACCTTAGGCTATATTGCACCAGAAGTTTTCTCTAGAAACTTTGGTAATGTTTCTTATAAGTCTGATATTTATAGTTATGGAATGTTATTGTTAGAAATGGTAGGAGGAAGAAAGAACACAAACACAAGTCAAGAAACTTTTCAAGTTTTATACCCAAAATGGATCCATAATTTACTTGAGGGAGGAGGAGACATACGCATCCATATTGAGAATGAGAGAGACATTGCAACTGCGAAGAAACTTGCAATTGTGGGACTTTGGTGCGTTCAGTGGCACCCCGCAAACCGTCCGTCCATGAGAATTGTGTTACAAATGCTGGAAGGAGAGGAAGGCAAGTTAAAGTTTCCCCCTAATCCTTTTGACTCTACTGGTTCTACTAGTACAAGTGGAATTATTCCAGCAAGACATATGGAGTTGGAGTTGGAAGTGATCCATGAACTCGAGTAATAGACAATTTCAGCAATTCGAATGTAATATTGTGTAAAATACTTTCTCATCCCTTTTAGTAATATACATTGTCCTTATATTTCAATATCTACACAAAATTCTCTTTTATTCACATTTGTCATGAATGTTTTCAGAATATACTACCTGTTTTAAAAAAATTGTGTGAAATATATAAGCTTCCCAAATTACCCCCATTTTTCTCTCCTCCCCTCCTTCCATCCATTCATTGGTGATGTTTCTAAAATTGAATGGATCAGCCTATTTCGCATATTTGTTCTAATCTTCAGAGGTCAAGTTGCTAATTTTATAGTTTGTACTATCAGAGAGCTCTCCCATTTTGGGATGTGGTACTCATTTTGAACTCGATTAAACAAGTATGATTTCTAGCTTTGGCTGGTTTGGTGTATGGCTGAAAGTGATGCCCATTCCTACTCTAGAACGCTAAAGAGTCTACCTGAGAATGAGGGATCAGAAAGGACTTCAATGAACGGGAGCACCAAGAGAGGGAATGTTGAGGGGGAATATCAAGAGTGTGTGAGAGAAAGAGAGAGGAAATGGTAGAAAAGATGCAGAGGAAGTATGGAGAAAGACAGAGTGAGAAAAGGGAGATGATTAGCTGAAATTGAAAATTAGATTTTTAAGTGAGGGTATTATGGCTATTTCAGAACTTTTTGGAATATGGTTGCAAAGAATGGTAGAATATATCATCCTGTGACTGTTTGCATATGGACAGCAGCTACTAAGTCCCAGTAATCCCCCATGCATTACTATTGCGCGTAGTCCAGTAAAGGTAATTCACCATAATAAAAATGAGGAATATATCCACCATTTCTATATAATGGCGGAACCAAATAGAAATTTAGCAGGGGAAAAATTCAAATTGATAAAATTATCAAATATGAATGGTTCAAACCAAATTATAATTTGTATATACAATAAAATATTTTTTATTTAAATGATTAAAATGAATATTATCGTTTGAGAAAAAAAAACATTAAAATTATTCATATATTGACAAAAATTGATTAACTTAATGAAGAAAATATTACAATATATTTTATTTAAATATAAAAAACAGAAAATAAAAATTGCTGGAGTCTTCACTTGAATTTATTTGTATTCATATATTTAATAAAATATACATCTCTCTGTTCTAGAAATCTTAAAATTGGTTTGAATACAAAATTATGTGAGAAATTGTAACTGATGATATGATAAATCGTAAATAATATGCTTACATTAATTTTTTTTCTTGAAAGTAAATAACTATAGTAACACGATACCTTTAGCTAAACTAGTATAGATATATATATTTTTTTTTAAAAATGCCAAATAACTAATTGTGAAATAAATTAATTTAAATTGCAGAGTATTAAAATAAAATGTTAATTAGATGCTAGCATTTCTTCAACCATAGCCAGTGCATGTGATATTTTCTCCACAGAGATTGTCAAGCATGGGATTGAATCATCTGGAACCAACAACGGCTCTTTCTCCATCTCTCTCAGGCTCATGAGGCAGTTACCGGTCTTTCTTCAATTATTGAACCGTTGGTTCTCTAATGAATTATCTTACTTTGATGTCGAGAAAGCCCCCCAAAATTAATTGATCTGAGAACCTATTTCTAAACTTTAGCAATCATTATTTGTTTGGTATTAATTATATGGTGAGGGTTATGTTATGCTCTCTTGATTGGGTGAGATTTAGTGGGATTTACAGTGTAATTTTGTGTTATTACAGAGATCTTCAAAAATTAAGTCACCCAGTATGTGTCAAAACACACAGTTCTTTATAAAATATAATAAGGACATACTATAAGAAAGCGTGTCAAAAAGTAAATTTGAAAAAATTATTTTTTAACACTTTTTTTTATATCATAAATGACTCAATTTTTCTAGATCTTCACAATGACACCAAATGAATATGAAGTACAATATTCTAATTGGATCCTTTTGGTTTCACTTTATTACTTACTAAGCACATACATTTAATTTTAATTCATTTACACCCTCCCCCGAAAAAATTAATTCATATAAATAGAAATGCAGGTGATGTGATGGTCACATGCATGAAGAAAGTTTCTCTCTGGCTGGCCAAAGTTGAATAATATTCTAAGTGGCCATGACTTGCATTATCCCCTGTCAGGTTACCATGGATGGAGTCAACTAGCCAAAAAAAGGAATGATTGTGCTTGAAAATTTCCTCGAAATTGGATACTTCAATTCATGAAATGATTGATCCAACCTATAGATATGTACCTTTATTTCTCCGTGAATTACAAGTCTCACAAAAATGAAAACTTTGAAAGCTCATAGAACCTGTGGTCCTCAACTTCATATATAATCCACAAAGCTTTTTGAGGCTGTAAACCAATGAATACTTTCACAGCCTTGCAACTTTTGAATTAATCCGGCAATATTCCATTGTGAATTCATCCCGTCCCCACTTTCTTGCTAATTTCAATGTCATTTTTCTCAAGTAAGAAACTTTTCAAGTTTTATACCTAGAATAGATCCATAATTTACATAAGGGAAGATGAGACATATGCATCCATATTAAAAATGAGGGAGATATTAAAATTGCAAAGAAACTTGCAATTGTGGGACTTTGGGGCATTCAGTGGCACCCTGTATATCGTCCACCCATGAGAACTGTGTTACAAATGCTGGAAGGAGAGGGAGGCAAGTTAAAGGTGCCCTCTAATCCTTTTGACTCTAATGGTTCTACTAGTACAAGTGCAATTATTCTAGCAAGATATCTAGAGTTGGAGTTGGAAGTTATCCATGAACTAGAGTAATAGACAACTTGAGAAGATCAAATGTAATATTGAGTAAAATACTTTTTTTTATCCTTTATAATCTCTTTTACTTGTAGTATACCTTCAGCTCTTCTTTTCTGGGTTGTTTCCATGGTTTGTCACAGTAAAATACTTTGTTAAGAAAGTATGATAAGTAAACGAGTCCCACTGACAAGGACCGTTAATCAATGGTCAACACCCTAAAATAAGTCTAAAAGACGAAAAAGAAAAAACATTATTTTCTNCAAGTGCAATTATTCCAGCAAGATATCTAGAGTTGGAGTTGGAAGTGATCCATGAACTAGAGTAATAGACAACTTGAGAAGATCAAATGTAATATTGAGTAAAATACTTTTTTTATCCTTTATAATCTCTTTTAATTGTAGTATACCTTCAGCTCTTCTTTTCTGGGTTGTTTCCATGGTTTGTCACAGTAAAATACTTTGTTAAGAAAGTATGATAAGTAAACGAGTCCCACTGACAAGGACCTTTGATTGGTATCCTCAACGACTTTTAACTCTCTATCCCTTGGCCACAAGACATTCTGGATGATGCTTTTAAAAGTCATGTGGATTATTAATGGTTTTCCAACAAAGCTGGGACACTAATTAATTGTAGACTTGGACAAAACGTGTCCACCCAAGACTTGGAATTCAAGTTCGAGACCAAATTGTATTTATCCTTATATTTTTTTAGGATCCTAAAAAAATATAAGGATAAATACAATCATGGTACTACACTCGAATGTAATTTGATTGATATTTTTGTGCTATTTTATTATAAAACTTTTTAAGAAACAATTTTTTAATGTTTATTTTTTGACATATTTTTTTATATTGTGTCGTTCTTGTATTTTATAAAAAATTGTGTGTTCTGACACATAATAAATAACTCAATTTTTTAATATATTTGTAACAACATCAAAATTACATTGTAGGTCCCATTAGAGTCCACTCAACATCCTATCAATAGTAACACTACCCCTCTAAGATGGGGTAGTATAGCCCTCCCCTTTTTTAAATTAATTTCAATTTTTCCCCGGGATGGGGGAGATGTTGGTTTCGTAAGTTATATTAAGTATTACTGAAGTAGGATGTCTAATGTGCAGGTGGAATAATAGGTTCAATACTAGTGGTGATTGCCTTGTTTCACATATGTAACTATTATAGCATTTGCGAATCGCAAGGCATGAAATTAATTATTCCTTGGTAGCCAATCTAACTGGACATGATTTTTTGGATATTTGGTAATGATGTTTAGACTGTATACTAGTGGTGATTGGCTGGGGTCAGAATTCTGCTTTCCTAAGGAATTATCTTGGTTTGGGCTTTGAGTATATTTGATTTCATAGCTCCATATAGGCATACCCTTGATATAGCTGTTTTGCATTCACCCATTCAAGTTTTGCTTTCAAAGTGTCAATTTGACCAACAACATAATCTTATTGCCATGATTGGCTATCCATTTTTTAGTTTTGTGGCTTTGAGGGATTCATTAACCTGTAGTATTTTATTTATGGAAGGATAGTAAATTTTCTCCTCACACCATCATATACCTTGGTCTTTCATAGAAACTAGTAATTTTGTTGGAGACCCTTTCTAGAAACAATTCTGTCATGCTTATAATAACCGGTAATTAAAATGTATCCACTGGTTTTTCATCAGAATCTTTGCAACTTTCCATATTTGAAGGCTTTAAGCCATAATTTTATTTTCTTAATTTTTTTAGCCCATATATCTCAAGGATGCTTATTGAAAGTCGTTTTGCCCAGCTTTAGCTTTCTTTAAATCAGAAGATTGTTTGTAGTCCAGTAACAAAATTTTACAATTTGAAGCCCATACATCTCTAATATACATTTACAAACTTTTTGTTTTGATGGAAATTATTCTTTCAAAATTGTCCCAATTACTTTTTGTGTCAAAATTTGAGCTTAAATAATACTACTTATATATATGGCATGCATGCATGCAATGGAATGATGAGGCACACGCACCCACACATGTACATGAATTACAGCAGAATCTTACTCAGGATGCATGAGTTCAAGGTCGGTGTACACCATGGAGATCGGGTTACCCCGAGCTAACTTGAAATAGACAAGCAAAGCCAGATTTGTGTTTCTGGACTTCGAAGATCAAATTAGTTATCTTACTCAGGATGCATGAGTTCAAGGTCGGTGTACACCATGGAGGTCGGGTTACCCCGAGCTAACTTGAAATAGACAAGCAAAGCCAGATTTGTGTTTCTGAACTTCGAAGATCAAATTAGTTTAATCCGAGCTTGAAGATATAAATTGTGGGTATCAGTCTAGAAGAAGCTGAAGAAGATGTTTTACCTTTGATAAGAGGGGCTATTTATAGGAAATGTGAATCCTGAGCTGGCGGGTTGCCAGGTCAAAGGGTTGAGGTATATCGGGTCCCCAAATATTGGGCCTTCTGGACTACTGGGCCTTTTATTCTATTGGGCCTCATAGATTGGGCCAATCGAATGGACCATTACACTTACCTTATTGAGAGTTGCTTTGTCTAGATCTAGATTTCTTTAAATCAGAAGATTGTTTGTAGTCCAAAAACAAAATTTGAAGCCCATACATTATAATATATACATTTATGGTTGATAATATTCTTTATGCATTCTTTTGGTTTATTAGTAGGGGTCATATGACCATAGGTGCGACCCAATCTCAAATCATGCAAATTACCATTTCCATCATGAGGACTTTCTTTTTGATAAATTTCCATTAACCTTACTGAAGAATACCTATTATAACTTTAAGGAAGATAACTAGTTTATATTTCATACAGCTAAACTGTCAATCCTCTGTATAATTTTAATGAACCATGCAAAGTTTCAGAATTTATGTGTATTACTTTCTCTGTTATCATTTATTCATACAATTTTTGTATTGATTCACTTTTTTCATTCATATATACCAGTTCATATAGTGTTTTCGCACCCCAAATAGCTGTAATATTATTAGCTTCTGTAATATAATTTTATCCCATTATCCTCTGCATTAAGGCTAGCAGCTATTTGTCTCTTTATTGCAGTGGAAATTTTTATATGTATTATCAGTCCCATATTATATATCAGATGTTCAAGGATTTCCAAGTAAAAAATTTATATTTTGCTCTTACGAATATTATAAGATTTTAGATACTCAATCTTGTGTATTACTAACTAGTTATGCCATTTGTTTCTTATATGAGTGATGGGCTTATTTGCTGACTTACTGTCAAGGTTTCGGCCTACCAAATAACTAGATCAAAGAAAACAAGATGGACTACAACTGAAAACATGTAAAACATAATGAAGCAAAATATGAAAAAGAAATTAGAAATTTTAATAGACTCAAGCTAGTTTACAAAGATGCTGACCCTAAACTAATCATTAATTTTTTTTTTCAAGTGATACATTGCATCCCCGTTCCAATACCAAGTACCCATGCTTCGGTAACTATGCTCTGACGTATAGTAATGAAATTCTCATGAAATCTGTGAACTGAAGTAGAATAACGAGTTCACATGTACAATCATGAAATTCACCCCAAAGTACAACAAGGAACTTAGATTTCAGTATGTAGAGTGCAGGATGTCATGAAATCTATGAACTCCCTTTAGAAAATCTATTGAACCACAAGATAACTTGTAGGTTCAATTATGAATGGAATTACAGTCTGTCAAGCAGAATTTTCCAATAAAGGATCAGTTGCATTTTCCCGGAGATAAGTACTGGAATCAGTGAAGTCATGCAATGCTTCTAGGCCAGAGTTCATTCCCTCATCATCTGCAATTGTTTCATGTGGAAATAGAGTAGGCTTTGGGGGCATTTCTAGGGATTCAATTTCTCCTTCAAGCATCTCCACCACTTTATTCATGGAAGGACGATCACAGGGCTTCAACTGTATACACCATAGTGCAACAATGAACATCTTCTTTGTGACAGTTTTTTCCTCATCGGTGATATCTTCCATTTCTAAATCTTTTTCTTCATTAAATTGATCATAAATCCAAAGGGAAAGTAAAGTTGGCTTGAATGCGCTGCATGTGGATTCAAGTTCTTCCTTCTACTTGTCATTTCCATCAAAAGCATTCCAAAACAATACACATCAGCCTTAAAGGAGACTCCCCCAATATTCTTGTAGAACAATTCTGGAGCCATGTAGCCAATTGTTCCTCTTGCTGCGGTCAAGGTGACAATGCTATCATTGACAGCATACAGCTTTGCAAGTCCAAAGTCTGAAACCTTCGGAATGAAGTTTTCATCAAGAAGAATGTTATGGGGCTTGATATCAAAATGCAAAATTTGCATGTCACAGCCCTGATGAAGGTAGGCAATCCCACTAGCCACACTGAGAGATATCTCATACATTTTCTCATAACTTAATTAAGAAGATACTACTTTGTTTGAAGTTAAATTATATATATGCTAACTTTCTCCTCAAAGGATGTATCCCCAATACAACAATAGTTTATGCTAAGTTACATGTTAGCTACCATATAGGACATTGTTCTGTTTGATGAATTAGGACTTCTCATGCTTGTGAGACTAAACAGAAATTGTAATGGACCAAGTCATAATATCAATATCTGGGACAATGATTTTATCCATATATCGGTCACACATTTCATATGTTGCACCAGCTTTCCCTAATGATAACTGGCTTCATTTTATGCTCTTCATCTAAAATGGAAAGTATAGAAAGGAAATGAAAAACTATTACCATGTTTGATGGACAGCGATAGAATTGTTGGCCAACATTTTTCCCAGTTCTAGCCGTTAGAATTTGACAAGGACCAGGTGCACCACAAGGACATTGAATATCTGGATAACACTATGGCTCCCACCAGTCATGGTAGTTCCAGCAGCACTGTCACACCATTCAAAGAATTTACAACCCCCATTTTCCTGTGAAATGATTGAGGCATGTCAGAACATACAAACAGAATTAACCCTTTATTGCAAATGACTCTCAAGAGCTGCAAAATTGTATATTGCAAAAATTAACCTTAGAAATCAATGAAAAACAATTTCACTGATATGTTATTAACAACATATCCCTTAAATAGTGTAAATCAAAATGCGGCTTGATTTGGTTGTAATGTGAAAAAGATTCACTAAATAGATAAATTGAAGTCCACAAGGTCCAAAACCATACAGAAAATTCAATGCTATCAAACAACACACCGCTCTCCCAGAACATGTATTTTACTAATTCTGGGCCTAAGATTGTTCCTAAAAGAAAACCAATTCTGATACATACAAGTCAGAAATGACCAATCAATTTTCCTATGAAATGATTCAAGCATGTCAGAACATACAAACAGAATTAACCCTTTATTGCACAGGACTCTCAAGAACCACAAAATTGTATATTGCTAAAGTTAACCTTAGAAATCAATGAAAAACAATTTCACTCATATGTTATTAATATAATATCCCTTAAATAGTGTAAATCACGATGCGGCTTGATTTGGTTGTAATGTGAAACAGATTTACTAAATAGATAAATTGAAGTTCACAAGGTCCAAAACCATACAGAAAATTCGATGCTATCAAACAACACACTGGTCTCCCTAAACATGTATTTTACTAATTCTGGGCCTAACATTATTTCTAAATGAAAATCAATTCTGATACATACAAGTCAGAAATGACCAATAAATTTTCCTGTGAAATGATTCAGGCTTGTCAGAACATACAAACAGTATAAACCCTTTATTGCAAAGGACTCTCAAGAGCTGCAAAATTGTATAATGCAAAATTTAACCTCAGAAATCAATGAAAAACAATTTCACTGATATGTTATTAACATACCCTTTAAATAGTGTAAATCACAATGCGGCTTGATTTGGTTGTAATGTGAAACAGATTCAGTAAATAGATAAATTGAAGTCCACAATGCCCAAAACCATACAGAAAATTTAATGCTATCAAAGAACACACTACTCTCCCTAAACATTTATTTTACTACTTCTAGGCCTAACATTGTTTCTAACGCTCAGTTTGTTTTGATAGAAATAGTTTTCAAGGAAACTTTTTTGGCATAAGAACTTAAAATTCTTAGGCCAAAATATTTTCTTGGTAAACCATTTCTATCGAAACAAATGAAGCCAATAAAAAATCAATTCTGATACATACAAGTCAGATATATATGACCAACAATCATAATCTGTTTGCCTAATTAACAAAACAATCATAATCTTGAAAGAACTACAAATTTCAACTCATTTCTACCTCTGATACATAAAAATCAGAAATGAACAGAAACTTTCCCTATTACCAATCAAAATCTAGGAAGAACCACAGATTGCTACTCATCTGTTTGCTTTATTCCCTCAAAGAATATCACGATCAATGCAAAAATTGCTGATCAATTCACCACAAAGGATATCGAATTCAATGAATTCCAGAAACTAAAAGACCCATTAAACTCAACAAATATTAAGTTTCGCGAACCTGTCAAAGAGGGCATCTGTGAAATACTGTGTTGCCCATATATATTTCAGGATTGCATTCTCATCGAACACAATTTTTTATATTTTTAAAGTATTAAACACAATTTTTGTTTAATTTATGTACTATATTGAGAGTAAATTCATTACCATAATCTCCCATAAAGTTTAATAAAATTAATAGAAATCTCTTATTTTGACAATTATGAAAACCTTATTTTTCTCTGCCCACAGTTATAAAGTGAGTGCCTAACACATCCAATTCTCATACTCTCTCTATTGGTGTTCTTACAATAGCTTCTATGGAGATTACCAGGCATGATGATCTTAGAGTAGCTGATTACGAAGTTGAAGATAGCGGAGATATTAGAGAAGCCAACAGTTTCCAAATATCAAATCAATGATTTACCAAACCCCCAATATAACCATCGATATTATATCTTACAACTGCCAGCTTCTTAAGATAGCTAAGATAACTTCTTTTTCATCATCAGCCACGTCTCATACTATTGTGTTTGATATCTTCATAGTAGTTATTCTAGGGACACCAAGAAAAAGTAGGAGAACGAATTGAGAGTCTGAAGGATTAGCTCTTTAGCTATGAACAAAGAAAACAATGGAATGGGCTAGTGTCGTCGCTGGATAGTATAAATTAGAAAATGAACCTAGACATGGAATACAATTAGAGTCTACCACGAAAATCAAAGATCCCTGAATGCATGATTTGTGAAACTAGCAGCCCTTGTAAGACTCCAAACAGTTACCTATATAGACAAATCCAACAACCTACAGAACCCGAGAAGATATACAAGGGAAAAATAAAACTTACATGATAATTCCAACACCCCCTGATCTTGAAACTTTTATTAGAAGTAAACAATATCGTAAAGCATTCTTGGAAACACACACAACACAACTAGTTTAAGGATCTCTTATAAAGGTTGAGATCCCGGTTTGAATCCCTATTTCCTTGGTTAGAAAATCTAACTCTATTTATTCATGACAATTAAAAAAAAAAAAAATCCTGAAGTATCCCAAAGAAGCCAATCCCAAACAAACTGTATTTTTTTTTTTATTGATGTACCATGTGCCCCTTCCTGTACTATACCGCATACTGGAACAAAATGCTTTCTTAAACTATGATGTGAAGTATAGGAATGATACTCTCATGAATTTGTGAGCACTAACAGAAGAAGAAAAATAAAGTTCACATGCACAATCATGAAACTCATAATAAAGTACAATGAGTAACTTACAAATCAGTATCTCTGTAGCACAAAATGTCATGAAATATTTTAGCTCTCTTTAGAAAATTTATTGAACCATAAGATACTTGCAGGATCAATTCTGAATGAAATTACAATCTATCATGCAGAATTTTCCAGTAAAGGATCAGTTGCATTTTCCTGGAGATAAGTACTGTTGGAATCAGTGAAATCACTCGATGCTTCTAGGCCAGAGTTCATTCCCCCATCCTCTGCAATTGTTTCATGTGGATATAGAGTAGGCTTTGGGGGCATTTCCAGGGACTCAATTTCTCCTTCGAGCATCTCCACTACTTTATTCATGGAAGGACGATCACAGGGCTTCAACTGTATACACCATAGTGCAACTATGAACATCTTCTTTGCTATGCTCTTTTCCTCCTCAGTGATATCTTCTATTTCTATATCTTTTTCTTCATTGAATTGATCATAAATCCAAAAGGGAAAGTAAAGTTGGCTGGAATGCTCTGCATGTGGATTCAAGTTCTTCCTCCTACTTGCCATTTCCATCAAAAGCATTCCAAAACTATACACATCAGCCTTGTACGAGACTCCCCCAATATTCTTGTAGAACAATTCTGGAGCCATGTAACCAATTGTTCCTCTTGCTGCAGTCAAAGTGACAATGCTATCATTTACAGGATACAATTTTGCAAGTCCAAAGTCTGAAACCTTTGGAATGAAGTTTTCATCAAGAAGAATGTTATGGGGCTTGATATCAAAATGCAAAATTTGCATGTCACAGCCCTGATGAAGGTACGCAATCCCATGAGCCACTCCAAGTGCTATCTCATACATTTTCTCATAACTTAAGAAGATACTTCCCTCTTTTAAAAAAACATATTTATCAAGAGACCCATTAGACATGAATTCATATACAAGAGCACGTTTTGATCCCTCAAAACAAAATCCAACAAGCTGTACTACATTCACATGGTGTATCCTTCCAATTGTTGCAACTTCACTAATGAATTCTTGCCCATTAGCCTTGGCTTTACCTAACATCTTTACTGCTATATAGGGCCCACTCCGTAGCTTTCCTTTATATACAGAGCCGAAGCCTCCTTCACCCAACTTGTCTCTGAAACCTCTAGTCATATTCTTTATCTCTTTGTATGAATACCTTATTGGCATAAGGTTGTTACCTTGCAAAAAATCTTCAATATTTCCATACATAGAAATATGTCTCCTTCGCCACATATAGATCAATACGGAAAACAAAATTGTCACACCAAACAGAAATCTGGCTGCAACGTATGGTAGAATATATCGTCCCGTGACAACTCCTAATTCTGTTTCGAAGGTACCAATATAGAGATCATGCCATCCTACTATTTGCAGTAGTCCTGTCAAGGTAAATCACCACAATAAAAGTGAGGAATATATCCTCCATTGCTATAGTGGCAGAACCAAATAGGAGTTTAGGAGAGGAAAAATTCAAATTGACTTCAATTAAAATACATTGCACTGATAATAAGACCAATCATAAATAATATGGTTACAATAAAACTTCACTTGAAACTAAAAAATTACAGTAATACCAATCAGTATTTGTTAATCAACTAACTAGCATAAATATCGTTTTATAAAAATAGTTAAAATAACTAATTGTGCAAAATGTTAATTTCAATACCAGAGTATAAAATCTAAATCACTAAGTGTGATTTAGTAGTAAGGCATTTGGAAAGTTTGATGGAGGTTAGAAGTCTAAGCCTCTGTGTCCTCATCATATAACAAAAAAACAGAGTATAAAATATAAAATAATAATAAGCAAACCATAATATCTTACCTT
>QAOA01007354.1:20296-33616 GCA_003255065.1 Cercis canadensis | reverse complement strand
ATTTTCCTGTGAAATGATTGAGGCATGTCAGAACATACAAACAGAATTAACCCTTTATTGCAAAGGACTCTCAAGAGCTGCGAAATTGTATATTGCAAAAATTAACCTTAGAAATCAATGAAAAACAATTTCACTGATATGTTATTAACAACATATCCCTTAAATAGTGTAAATCAAAATGCGGCTTGATTTGGTTGTAATGTGAAAAAGATTCACTAAATAGATAAATTGAAGTCCACAAGGTCCAAAACCATACAGAAAATTCAATGCTATCAAACAACACACCGCTCTCCCAGAACATGTATTTTACTAATTCTGGGCCTAAGACTGTTCCTAAAAGAAAACCAATTCTGATACATACAAGTCAGAAATGACCAATCAATTTTCCTGTGAAATGATTCAAGCATGTCAGAACATACAAACAGAATTAACCCTTTATTGCACAGGACTCTCAAGAGCCACAAAATTGTATATTGCTAAAGTTAACCTTAGAAATCAATGAAAAACAATTTCACTCATATGTTATTAATATAATATCCCTTAAATAGTGTAAATCACGATGCGGCTTGATTTGGTTGTAATGTGAAACAGATTTACTAAATAGATAAATTGAAGTTCACAAGGTCCAAAACCATACAGAAAATTCGATGCTATCAAACAACACACTGGTCTCCTTAAACATGTATTTTACTAATTCTGGGCCTAACATTATTTCTAAAAGAAAATCAATTCTGATACATACAAGTTAGAAATGACCAATAAATTTTCCTGTGAAATGATTCAGGCTTGTCAGAACATACAAACAGTATTAACCCTTTATTGCAAAGGACTCTCAAGAGCTGCAAAATTGTATAATGCAAAATTTAACCTCAGAAATCAATGAAAAACAATTTCATTGATATGTTATTAACATACCCTTTAAATAGTGTAAATCACAATGCGGCTTGATTTGGTTGTAATGTGAAACAGATTCACTAAATAGATAAATTGAAGTCCACAATGTCCAAAACCATACAGAAAATTTGATGCTATCAAAGAACACACTACTCTCCCTAAACATTTATTTTACTAGTTCTAGGCCTAACATTGTTTCTAACGCTCAGTTTGTTTTGATAGAAATAGTTTTCAAGGAAATTTTTTTGGCATAAGAACTTAAAATTCTTAGGCCAAAATATTTTCTTGGTAAACCATTTCTATCGAAACAAATGAAGCCAATAAAAAATCAATTCTGATACATACAAGTTAGATATGACCAACAATCATAATCTGTTTGCCTAATTAACAAAACAATCATAATCTTGAAAGAACTACAAATTTCAACTCATTTCTACCTCTGATACATAAAAATCAGAAATGAACAGAAACTTTCCCTATTACCAATCAAAATCTAGGAAGAACCACAGATTGCTACTCATCTGTTTGCTTTATTCCCTCAAAAATTGCTGATCAATTCACCACAAAGGATATCGAATTGAATGAATTCCAGAAACTAAAAGACCCATTAAACTCAACAAATATTAAGATTCGCGAACCTGTCTTAGAGGGCATCTGTAAAATTTCCGACCTCGATTCCTCTCAGTGTTCGCTGTGAGAACCACACAAGCTCCCAATCCACAGGGACAAGGTTTCTCAGCCGCGGTTTCATCGTTTCCAAAATTACCAACGTACCCTCCAGCTCCACCTCTTCCTGCTGATCCTGTTTCCACACAATCACGAGCCCAGTGTCCGAACTTTCCACATTTGAAGCAACCGCCGCTGAAAACGGCGTCGTTTCCTCCAGCAACATTAACGATGACACTAGAAAGAGGATTAGCTCTTTAGTAGATAACTTCTTTTTCATCATCAGCCACGTCTCACACTATTGTGTTTGATATCTTCATAGTAGTTATTCTAAGGACACTAAGAAAAAGTAGGAGAATTACTTGAGAGTCTGAAGGATTAGCTCTTTAGCTATGAACAAAGAAAACAATGGAATGGGCTAGTGTCGTCGCTGGATAGTATAAATTAGAAAATGAACCAAGACTTGGAATACAATTAGAGTCTACCACGAAAATCAAAGATCCCTGAATGCATGATTTGTGAAACTACAGCCCTTGTAAGACTCCAAACAGTTACCTATATAGACAAATCCAACAACCTACAGAACCCGAGAAGATATACAAGGGAAAAATAAAACTTACATGATAATTCCAACACCCCCTGATCTTGAAACTTTTATTAGAAGTAAACAATATCGTAAAGCATTCTTGGAAACACACACAACACAACTAGTTTAGGGATCTCTTATAAAGGTTGAGATCCCGGTTTGAATCCCTATTTCTTTGGTTAGAAAATCTAACTCTATTTATTCATGACAATTAAAAAAAAAAAAATCCTGAAGCATCCCAAAGAAGCCAATCCCAAACAAACTGTATTTCTTTTTTATTGATGTACCGTGTGCCCCTTCTTGTACTATACCGCATACTGGAACAAATGCTTTCTTAAACTATGATGTGAAGTATAGGAATGATACTCTCATGAATTTGTGAGCACTAACAGAAGAAGAAAAACAAAGTTCACATGCACAATCATGAAACTCATAATAAAGTACAATGAGTAACTTACAAATCAATATCTCTGTAGCACAAAATGTCATGAAATATTTTAGCTCTCTTTAGAAAATTTATTGAACCATAAGATACTTGCAGGATCAATTCTGAACGAAATTATAGTCTATCATGCAGAATTTTCCAGTAAAGGATCAGTTGCATTTTCCTGGAGATAAGTGTTGGAATCAGTGAAATCACTCGATGCTTCTAGGCCAGAGTTCATTCCCCCATCCTCTGCAATTGTTTCATGTGGATATAGAGTAGGCTTTGGGGGCATTTCCAGGGACTCAATTTCTCCTTCGAGCATCTCCACCACTTTATTCATGGAAGGACGATCACAGGGCTTCAACTGTATACACCATAGTGCAACTATGAACATCTTCTTTGCTATGCTCTTTTCCTCCTCAGTGATATCTTCTATTTCTATATCTTTTTCTTCATTGAATTGATCATAAATCCAAAAGGGAAAGTAAAGTTGGCTTGAATGCTCTGCATGTGGATTCAAGTTCTTCCTCCTACTTGCCATTTCCATCAAAAGCATTCCAAAACTATACACATCAGCCTTGTACGAGACTCCCCCAATATTCTTGTAGAACAATTCTGGAGCCATGTAACCAATTGTTCCTCTTGCTGCAGTCAAAGTGACAATGCTATCATTTACAGGATACAACTTTGCAAGTCCAAAGTCTGAAACCTTTGGAATGAAGTTTTCATCAAGAAGAATGTTATGGGGCTTGATATCAAAATGCAAAATTTGCATGTCACAACCTTGATGAAGGTACGCAATCCCATGAGCCACTCCAAGTGATATCTCATACATTTTCTCATAACTCAAGAAGATACTTCCCTCTTTCGAAAAAACATACTTATCAAGAGACCCATTAGGCATGAATTCATATACAAGAGCACGTTTTGATCCCTCAAAACAAAATCCAACAAGCTGTACTACATTCATATGGTGTATCCTTCCAATTGTTGCAACTTCACTAATGAATTCTTGCCCATTAGCCTTGGCTTTACCTAACATCTTTACTGCTATATAGGGCCCACTCCGTAGCTTTCCTTTATATACAGAGCCGAAGCCTCCTTCACCCAACTTGTCTCTGAAACCTCTAGTCATATTCTTTATCTCTTTGTATGAATACCTTATTGGCATAAGGTTGTTACCTTGCAAAAAATCTTCAATATTTCCATACATAGAAATATGTCTCCTTCGCCACATATAGATCAATACGGAAAACAAAATTGTCACACCAAACAGAAATCTGGCTGCAACGTATGGTAGAATATATCGTCCCGTGACAACTCCTAATTCTGTTTCGAAGGTACCAATATAGAGATCATGCCATCCTACTATTTGCAGTAGTCCTGTCAAGGTAAATCACCACAATAAAAGTGAGGAATATATCCTCCATTGCTATAGTGGCAGAACCAAATAGGAGTTTAGGAGAGGAAAAATTCAAATTGACTTCAATTAAAATACATTGCACTGATAATAAGACCAATCATAAATAATATGGTTACAATAAAACTTCACTTGAAACTAAAAAATTACAGTAATACCAATCAGTATTTGTTAATCAACTAACTAGCATAAATATCGTTTTATAAAAATAGTTAAAATAACTAATTGTGCAAAATGTTAATTTCAATACCAGAGTATAAAATCTAAATCACTAAGTGTGATTTAGTAGTAAGGCATTTGGAAAGTTTGATGGAGGTTAGAAGTCTAAGCCTCTGTGTCCTCATCATATAACAAAAAAACAGAGTATAAAATATAAAATAATAATAAGCAAACCATAATATCTTACCTTCAATAACACCAAGGACATATTCTGCAAGAAAATTTTACAGAAGTCAATATTTTGGAGGGAGTGATACAAAAACTATAATTGTTGAAAAGAACAAATAACTGCAACTAGAAACGAGGATTTTTCAAACGATTACCAGCTGAGCTGCGAAGTAATATACTGATGAAGTTTCAACTTTCCTTTCTTGTTTTATTTTTCCAGCTTTATCCTCAAATTTTAAATATGATAACGATATTATGAAGGGGATGATGGACTTTTCCAATTGAATATGTGTAGCCTTGGCAAAAAAAATGTTAAAAAAAAAGATTTTAAGATTTGGATCATCCATAATGTAAAGAGTTTGAAAATGATTGCTTGTAGGAGCATCTAACTGTTCCTAGCATACATGTGAAGAAATAGACCATATTCATGGGAAAGGAAATTTTAAGGAGGCAGGAGGATGGTTATTGATCCACCTAATCAAGATTTGTGAAGTCTTGACTTATGCTAAAAGTAAAATAAATTTATTGATATTTTTTTTTTTTTTTTTTTTTTTTTTTTTTTGNATGGTTTCATTCTTTTTATTAGAGTGCCATATATATATATGAATAAAAAATAATAGGGATGCATGCTTTATTTTCTGAGATTAAAAAATGGAAAGTTCATTCCATACCTTCAACAAATAGGAGGAGCTTTGGCAAGCTTCCTATATATATCACCCAAAAATGAATTTATGTTAGAAATATATGATATTGAACAAGCTACAAAAATTAGCTTTCTCCATAAGAAAACTATTTAACTAATTTCGTGCATTTTATAGAAAGCAATTTCAAGAAGATTTGCATAAAAGAAAAAAAAAATTAACAGAAGCAACATGTTAAATACTCTCAATTATTATAAATAGTACGTACTTGAATCTTGCTCTACTTAAAAGATGAAGTGTAGTATTTAAAAATTCAATAAACAAATATGAGTAATTAGTATTTTATGGAGTGCTTCTCAGCATCCATTAGGTGAATGACACATCAGAGCTTTCTTTAGTTAAAAAAAAAAAAAAAAAACGAAACGAGAGTCCTAGCTATTAATTAGTACCACAAAAGAAAAAAGTAAAGAAAGAAAAATCAGACGTGTCATAACACAGGTGGTGACAGAAAACCCCAAGGGTGAATGACATCTCCTAAAGGTGTCAGAGCATTCAAGCATTTCACTAGATTGATTGAAGTAGCAATTTTCTCCTCAATGATCTTTACAAGCACCGTTGATAGAAATATAGGATATTATAACAAGCTAAAAGGACTTTAGCTTTCCCTATAAGAAAAGTAAAAGAGAAATTATGTATGAATATTTAGTTTATTTCATGTGTTTTATAGAAAGCAAATTCAAGCAAATTCGCATAAAAAAAAAAAAGAAATTGATAGAACCAATGCATTAAATACTCTCAATTATCATCATACTTGGTGCTTGCTCTACTAAGTAGATGAAGTGTAGTAATTAGAAATTTGATAAACAAATATGATTAACTAGTAATTAGATTTTAATTGAACTACTCTATTTTTCTTATCTAATATCAGATTTTTCTGTAGCTGAAAAAGAAAAGAAATCGAATTCAAAGTCCTAGCTAATCAGTTATTTTTTTTTTAAAATAACATAATATGTAATCAGATTTAATTAGGGTAATTGATAATAAAGAAATAAATTTTTTTTCTGCAACACATCAGCAATTCCATTAAGTATTAGAGGGAAAATAAATGGAATGACTAAAACTGCTACTTTTTAGAAAATAGAGGAATTAAGTAATTCATTTTAAAAATAGAAAGATCAAATTATTATTTTGACAAAATAAGAGGACTAAAATTATGATTAAACTTAAGTTTAAAGGTTTAAGGTAAAAGCAGCATTTTTTGTTTGGGGTACAGTGTTACGCTGTTTTTCCTACCTAATATTAGATATTCTTTAAGCTAAACAAAAAATAAAAATTAGATGTGTCTTACCATAATTGTAGCATTCAACTTTTTCCGTGCTTGCGCTGAAGGAGCAATACTTCTGTTCACAATAATCTTCACAAAAACCATTGAGCCACGAAAGCTCAAATCCAAAGACGAGTGCCCTGTGAATATCAGTATAGGAAAAGCTTTCGTTGTATATGTGAGGGTAATCATCCGGACCCCACAAGGATGTGGTAGCAACCAGCATAACACGGCAATCTACTTTTAAACTCTTAGCCATTGGGCCGCCGGAGATTGCGTAAATATGGCCTTTGGAATTCCAGTTGATGCAGGAAGCAGTACTCACATACTTAAGATCATCACTCACTGGTTTGCTACAGTTCAAGTATATTACATGCTTAAATAGCAATCCATTTGCATATGGTGAATAAACGCCATCAGAGTAGGTACTGGAAAAATTGTATTGGTAAAAGAAATAGCGGGGAATGGAGGAGCAATCAGTGTGTTGAACAGCAGGATCTACAAGTCGGATTGTGAAGTTATTGTAGTTGATTGACTGAACATAGTATCTTCCCGAGTATAAATACAACACCGTGATGTTGTTTTCACAAGCTAACTCATAACTCCGGTAGCCACAGTTTGGTGGATCATGTTTTAGTCGGAAAGGATGGCTTATGTTGGTGATTTGGCCGCATGAAGAAGGAGCACAAACTTGCTGTTTCTGAGCAATACAAGTTTGTTGGAGTAAAACGGAGAACAGAAAGTATAAATACAACACCGTGATGTTGTTTTCACAAGCTAACTCATAACTCCGGTAGCCACAGTTTGGTGGATCATGTTTTAGTCTGAAAGGATGGCTTATGTTGGTGATTTGGCCGCATGAAGAAGGAGCACAAACTTGCTGTTTCTGAGCAATACAAGTTTGTTGGAGTAAAACGGAGAACAGAAAGAATACCAAAAGGCCCAGAGAGGTAGGATAGGTATTACTCTGGTACATGGCCGGAAAATCAAGTTGTTGGCTGGATTACAAGACTTCTTTTTTTTTTCCCCCTATTTCTTTCCTCAACATTTAACCACTTAGACAATATGGCCAGACATCAAAGTGGTGGCTGGACCATAAGAGATTTTTATTTGATGTGTCTACACTATGGAGATGACCCCCTTCCCCTAGTTCTGTCCGTTTCAACGTTTAACTACTTACGCAATTTGGAGCTTATCACTTACCTCTCCTTTTTGTTTTTAATTTAACTGATTGGATGCCACTTTTGTCATTCAGATTGTCTATCAATTCTCTAGCTAGGAGAGGGTATTTATCGCCCCTATAACATGTTTACTCCAAGATGTTTGACATTAAAACAGACATTGATCAAAATAAGTTGAGACTGGGATGGTCAAAACCAAATTGTGCCAATGGCGAAATTGAATGCTAATGAGCAGGTGGAATAACAGGTTCAATACTTTTAGTCATTGCCTTGTTTCACATATGTAACTGTTATAGCACGTGCGAGTCGCAAGGCATGAAATTAATTATTGCTTGGTAGCCAATCTAACTGGACAATGATGTTTTGGATATTTGGTAATGAGGTTTGGACTGTAATTGGATAATTGGAAAAGTACTTTTGTTTGAATCTTGTTCTTAGACTGTATTTGTACATATTAATTATTGTTCTGGCTTGATAATTATATTGATATCCAAAATGGAAAGCAAATTTTGAAAAGTACTTTTGTTTGAATCTTGTTCTTAGACTGTATTTGTACACATTAATTATTGTTCTGGCTTGATAATTATATTGATATCCAAAATGGAGAGCAAATTTCTTGACTCCTTGTGGTGATTGGCTGGGGTTCAGAATTCTGCTTTCCTAAGGAATTATCTTGGTTTGGGCTTTGAGTATATTTGATTTCATAGCTCCATATAGCCATACCACCATATACCTTGGTCTTGTGGCTTTGCGGGATTCATTAACCTGTAGTATTTTATTTATGGAAGGATAGTAAATTATCTCCTCACACCACCATATACATTGGTCTTTCATAGAAACTAGTAATTTTGTTGGAGACCCTTTCTAGAAACAACTCTGTCATGCTTATAATAACCGGTAATTAAAATGTATCCACTGGTTTTTCATCAGAATCTTTGCAACTTTCCATATTTGAAGGCTATAAGCCATAATTTTATTTTCTTAATTTTTTTCGCTCATATATCTCAAGGATGCTTATTCAAAGTCGTTTTGACCAGCTCTAGGTTTCTTTAAATCAGAAGATTGTTTGTAGTCCAGAAACAAAACTTTACAATTTGAAGCCCATACATCTCTAATATACATTTACAAACTTTTTGTTTTGATGGATATTATTCTTTCAAACTTGTCACAATTACTTTTTGTGGCAAAATATGAGCTTAAATAATACTACTTATACATATGGCATGCATGCAATGGAATGATGAGGCACACCCAGCCACTTATTCACACCCACACATGTACATGAATTACAGCAGAATCTTACCTTATTTAGAGTTGTTTTGTCTAGCTCAAGATTTCTTTAAATCAGAAGATTGTTTGGAGTCCAAAAACAAAATTTAAAGCCCATACATTATAATATATACATTTATGGTTGTTAAGATATTCTTTATGCATTCTTTTGGTTTATTAGTAGGGGTCATATACTTATTCACACCCACACATGTACATGAATTACAGCAGAATCTTACGTTATTGAGAGTTGCTTTGTCTAGCTCTAGGTTTCTTTAAATCAGAAGATTGTTTGTAGTCCAAAAACAAAATTTGAAGCCCATACATTATAATTTATACATTTATGGTTGATAAGATATTCTTTATGCAATATTTTGGTTTATTAGTAGGGGTCATATAGCCATAGGTGCGACCCAACCTCAAATCATGCAAATTACCACTTCCATCATGAGGACTTGCTTTTTGATAAATTTCCATTAACCTTGTTGAAGAATACCTATTATAACTGTAAGGAAGAGAACTAGTTTATACTTCATACAGCTAAAGTGTCAATCCTCTGTATAATTTTAATGAACCATGCAAAGTTTTAGAATTTATGTGTATTGCTTTCTCTGTTATCATTTATTCATACAATTTTTGTATTGATTCACTTTTTTCATTCATATATTCCAGTTCATATAGTGTTTTTTCACCCGAAATAGCTGTAATATTATTAGCTTCTGTAATATAATTTTATCCCATTATCCTCTGCATTAAGGCTAGCAGCTATTTGTCTCTTTATTGCAGTGGAAATTTTTATATGTATTATCAGTCCCATATTATATATCAGATGTTCAAGGATTTCCAAGTAAAAAATTTATATTTTGCTCTTACGAATATTATAAGATTTTAGATACTCAATCTTGTGTATTACTAACTAGTTATGCCATTTGTTTCTTATATGAGTGATGGGCTTATTTGCTGACTTACTGTCAAGGTTTCGGCCTACCAAATAACTAGATCAAAGAAAACAAGATGGACTATAACTGAAAACATGTAAAACATAATGAAGCAAAATATGAAAAAGAAATTAGAAATTTTAATAGACTCAAGCTAGTTTCCAAAGATGCTGACCCTAAACTAATCATTAATTTTTTTTCAAGTGATACATTGCATCCCCGTTCCAATACCAAGTACCCATGCTTCGGTAACTATGCTCTGAAGTATAGTAATGAAATTCTCATGAAATCTGTGAACTGAAGTAGAATAACGAAGTTCACATGTACAATCATGAAATTCACCCCAAAGTACAAGGAACTTAGATTTCAGTATGTAGAGTGTAGGATGTCATGAAATCTATGAACTCCCTTTAGAAAATCTATTGAACCACAAGATAACTTGTAGGTTCAATTATGAATGGAATTACAGTCTGTCAAGCAGAATTTTCCAGTAAAGGATCAGTTGCATTTTCCCGGAGATAAGTAATGGAATCAATGAAGTCATGCGATGCTTCTAGGCCAGAGTTCATTCCCTCATCATCTGCAATTGTTTCATGTGGAAATAGAGTAGGCTTTGGGGGCATTTCTAGGGATTCAATTTCTCCTTCAAGCATCTCCACCACTTTATTCATGGAAGGACGATCACAGGGCTTCAACTGTATACACCATAGTGCAACTATGAACATCTTCTTTGTGACATTTTTTTCCTCATCGGTGATATCTTCCATTTCTAAATCTTTTTCTTCATTAAATTGATCATAAATCCAAAAGGGAAAGTAAAGTTGGCTTGAATGCGCTGCATGTGGATTCAAGTTCTTCCTCCTACTTGCCATTTCCATCAAAAGCATTCCAAAACAATACACATCAGCCTTAAAGGAGACTCCCCCAATATTCTTGTAGAACAATTCTGGAGCCATGTAGCCAATTGTTCCTCTTGCTGCGGTCAAGGTGACAATGCTATCATTGACAGCATACGGCTTTGCAAGTCCAAAGTCTGAAACCTTTGGAATGAAGTTTTCATCAAGAAGAATGTTATGGGGCTTGATATCAAAATGCAAAATTTGCATGTCACAGCCCTGATGAAGGTACGCAATCCCACAAGCCACACTGAGAGATATCTCATACATTTTCTCATAACTTAATTAAGAAGATACTACTTTGTTTGAAGTTAAATTATATATATGCTAACTTTCTCCTCAAAGGATGTATCCCCAATACAACAATAGTTTATGCAAAGTTACATGTTAGCTACCATATAGGACATTGTTCTGTTTGATGAATTAGGACTTCTCATGCTTGTGAGACTAAACAGAAATTGTAATGGACCAAGTCATAATATCAATATCTGGAATAATGATTTTATGCATATATCGGTCACACATTTCATATGTTGCACCAGCTTTCCCTAATGATAACTGGCTTCATTTTATGCTCTTCATCTAAAATGGAAAGTATAGAAAGGAAATGAAAAACTATTACCATGTTTGATGGACAGCGATAGAATTGTTGGCCAACATTTTTCCCAGTTCTAGCCGTTAGAATTTGACAAGGACCAGGTGCACCACAAGGACATTGAATATCTGGATAACACTATGGCTCCCACCAGTCATGGTAGTTCCAGCAGCACTGTCACACCATTCAAAGAATTTACAACTCCCATTTTCCTGTGAAATGATTGAGGCATGTCAGAACATACAAACAGAATTAACCCTTTATTGCAAAGGACTCTCAAGAGCTGCGAAATTGTATATTGCAAAAATTAACCTTAGAAATCAATGAAAAACAATTTCACTGATATGTTATTAACAACATATCCCTTAAATAGTGTAAGTCAAAATGCGGCTTGATTTGGTTGTAATGTGAAAAAGATTCACTAATTTTGACAAGGACCAGGTGCACCACAAGGACATTGAATATCTGGATATGAGGAACAAGACACAACACTATGGCTCCCACCGGTCACGGTAGTTCCAGCAGCACTGTCACACCATTCAAAGAATTTACAACCCCCGTTTTCCTGTGAAATGATTGAGGCATGTTAGAACATACAAAAAGAATTAACCCTTTATTGCAAAGGACTCTCGAGCTGCGAAATTGTATATTGCAAAAATTAACCTTAGAAATCAATGAAAAACAATGTCACTGATATGTTATTTACAACATATCCCTTAAATAGTGTAAATCAAAATGAGGCTTGATTTGGTTGTAATGTGAAAAAGATTCACTAAATAGATAAATTGAAGTCCACAAGGTCCAAAACCATACAGAAAATTCAATGCTATCAAACAACACACCACTCTCCCAGAACATGTATTTTACTAATTCTGGGCATAAAATTATTTCTAAAATAAAACCAATTCTGATATATACAAGTCAGAAATGACCAATCAATTTTCCTGTGAAATGATTCAGGCATGTCAGAACATACAAACAGAATTAACCCTGTATTCCAAAGGACTCTCAAGAGCCACGAAATTGTATACTGCTAAAGTTAACCTTAGAAATCAATGAAAAACAATTTCACTGATATGTTATCAATAACATATCCCTTAAATAGTGTAAATCACGATGCATCTTGATTTGATTGTAATGTGAAACAGATTTACTAAATAGATAAATTGAAGTTCACAAGGTTCAAAACCATACAGAAAATTCGATGCTATCAAACAACACACTGGTCTCCCTAAACATGTATTTAACTAATTCTGGGCCTAACATTATTTCTAAAAGAAAATCAATTCTGATACATACAAGTCAGAAATGATCAATAAATTTTCCTGTGAAATGATTCAGGCATGTGAGAACGTACAAACAGATATTAACCCTTTATTGCAAAGGACTCTCAAGAGCTGCAAAATTGTATATTGCAAAATTTAACCTCAGAAATCAATGGAAAACAATTTCACTGATATGTTATTAAGAACATACCCTTTAAATATTGTAAATCACAATGCGGCTTGATTTGGTTGTAATGTGAAACAGATTCACGAAATAGATAAATTGAAGTCCACAATGTCCAAAACCATACAGAAAATTTGATGCTATCAAAGAACACACTACTCTCCCTAAACATTTATTTTACTACTTCTAGGCCTAACATTGTTTCTAACGCTCAGTTTGTTTTGATAGAAATAGTTTTCAAGGAAACTTTTTTGGCATAAGAACTTAAAATTCTTAGGCCAAAATATTTTCTTGGTAAACCATTTCTATCGAAACAAATGAAGCCAATAAAAAATCAATTCTGATACATACAAGTCAGATATGACTAACAATCATAATATGTTTGCCTAATTAACAAAACAATCATAATCTTGAAAGAACTACAAATTTCAACTCATTTCTACCTCTGACACATAAAAATCGGAAATGAACAGAAACTTTCCCTATTACCAAACAAAATCTAGGAAGAACCACAGATTGCTACTCATCTGTTTGCTTTATTCCCTCAAAGAATATCACGATCAATGCAAAAATTGCTGATCAATTCACCACAAAGGATATCGAATTCAATGAATTCCAGAAACTAAAAGACCCATTAAACTCAACAA
>QAOA01007354.1:0-19446 GCA_003255065.1 Cercis canadensis | reverse complement strand
AAAAAAAAAAAAAAATCCTGAAGCATCCCAAAGAAGCCAATCCCAAACAAACTATATATATATATATATATATATATATATTTTATTGATGTACTGTGTGCCCCTTCCTATACTATACCGCATACTGGAACAAAATGCTTTCTTAAACTATGATGTGAAGTATAGGAATGATACTCTCATGAATTTGTGAGCACTCTAACAGAAGAAGAAAAACAAAGTTCACATGCACAATCATGAAACTCATAATAAAGTACAATGAGTAACTTACAAATCAATATCTCTGTAGCACAAAATATCATGAAATATTTTAGCTCTCTTTAGAAAATTTATTGAACCATAAGATACTTGCAAGATCAATTCTGAATGAAATTATAGTCTATCATGCAGAATTTTCCAGTAAAGGATCAGTTGCATTTTCCTGGAGATAAGTGTTGGAATTAGTGAAATCACTCGATGCTTCTAGGCCAAAGTTCATTCCCCTATCCTCTACAATTGTTTCATGTGGATATAGAGTAGGCTTTGGGGGCATTTCCAGGGACTCAATTTCTCCTTCGAGCATCTCCACCACTTTATTCATGGAAGGACGATCACAGGGCTTCAACTGTATACACCATAGTGCAACTATGAACATCTTATTTGCTATGCTCTTTTCCTCCTCAGTGATATCTTCTATTTCTATATCTTTTTCTTCATTGAATTGATCATAAATCCAAAAGGGAAAGTAAAGTTGGCTTGAATGCTCTGCATGTGGATTCAAGTTCTTCCTCCTACTTGCCATTTCCATCAAAAGCATTCCAAAACTATACACATCAGCCTTGTATGAGACTCCCCCAATATTCTTGTAGAACAATTCTGGAGCCATGTAACCAATTGTTCCTCTTGCTGCAGTCAAAGTGACAATGCTATCATTTACAGGATACAATTTTGCAAGTCCAAAGTCTGAAACCTTTGGAATGAAGTTTTCATCAAGAAGAATGTTATGGGGCTTGATATCAAAATGCAAAATTTGCATGTCACAGCCCTGATGAAGGTACGCAATCCCATGAGCCACTCCAAGTGATATCTCATACATTTTCTCATAACTTAAGAAGATACTTCCCTCTTTCGAAAAAACATACTTATCAAGAGACCCATTAGGCATGAATTCATATACAAGAGCACGTTTTGATCCCTCAAAACAAAATCCAACAAGCTGTACTACATTCATATGGTGTATCCTTCCAATTGTTGCAACTTCACTAACGAATTCTTGCCCATTAGCCATGGCTTTACCCAACATCTTTACTGCTATATGAGGCCCACTCCGTAGCTTTCCTTTATATACAGAGCCGAAGCCTCCTTCACCCAACTTGTCTCTGAAACCTCTAGTCATGTTCTTTATCTCTTTGTATGAATACCTAATTGGCATAAGGTTATTACCTTGCAAAAAATCTTCAATATTTCCATACATAGAAATATGTCTCCTTCGCCTCCACGTATAGATAAAGAACGAAAAAAATATTGTGACACCAAACAGAAATCTGACTGCAACGTATGGTAGAATATATCGTCCCATGACTACTCCCAAGACAACTGCTAAGTCTTTGTCGTCAGAAGTATCATAGTATTTATTATGATGCTGATCATCCCTTCCTACTATTTGCAGTAGTGCTGTCAAGGTAAATCACCACAATAAAAGTGAGGAATATATTCTGCATTGCTATAGTGGTAGAACCAAATAGAAGTTTAGGAGAGGAAAAATTCAAATTAACTTCAATTAAAATACATTGAACTGATAATAAGATCAATCCTAAATAATATGGTTACAATAAACCTTCACTTGAAACTAAAAAATTACAGTAATACCAATCAGTATTTGTTAAATTACCAGTGTAAGTATCATTTGATAAAAATACATAAAATAACTCACCGTGCAAAATGTTAATTTCAATACCAGAATATAAAATCTAAACTATTAGGTATGGTTTATCAGTAAGACATTTAAGATGTTTGTTACAGGTTAGAGGTCTGATTCTCCGCGTCCTCGTTATGTAATAAAAAAAATGAAAAGAGTATAAAATATAAAACAAAAATAAACATACCATAGTATCTTACCTTTTATAACACCAACCACATATTCTGCAAGAAAATTTTACAGAAGTCAATATTTAGAAGCGAGTGATACAAAAACTATAGTTGTTGAAAAGAACAAATAACTGCAACTAGAAACGAGGATTTTTCAAACTATTACCAGCTGAGCTGCGAAGTAATATGCCGAAGAAGTTTCAACTTTCCTTTCTTGTTTTTTATTTTTCCAGCTTTATCCTCAAATTTTAAATACGATAACGATATTACCCGTTGTTGAATGATCAAATCTTCTTATTAATGATGAAACATTCTCATACGTCCACAACATATCTTGTTTTATGCTAAAAGTAAAATAAATTTATTGATATGCTTTTTTTATTTTTTGGCTAAGGATAGATGGTTTCATTCTTTTTATTAGAGTGCCATATATATGAATAAAAAATAATAGGGATGCATGCTTTATTTTCTGAGATTAAAAAATGGAAAGTTCATTCCATACCTCTCACAAATCGAAGGAGCTTTAACAAGATTCCTATATATATCACCCAAAAATGAATTTATGTTAGAAATATATGATATTGAACAAGCTACAAAAATTAGCTTTCTCCATAAGAAAATTATTTAACTAATTTCGTGCATTTTATAGAAAGCCATTTCAAGAAGATTTGCATAAAAGAAAAAAAAAAAATTAACAGAAGCAACATGTTAAATACTCTCAATTATTATAAATAGTACGTACTTGAATCTTGCTCTACTTAAAAGATGAAGTGTAGTATTTAAAAATTCAATAAACAAATATGAGTAATTAGTATTTTATGGAGTGCTTCTCAGCATCCATTAGGTGAATGACACATCAGAGCTTTCTTTAGTTAAAAAAAAAAGAAAAAAAACGAAACGAGAGTCCTAGCTATTAATTAGTACCACAAAAGTAAAGAAAGAAATTAAAAAAAAAAAAAAAAAAACGAATCGAGAGTCCTAGCTATTAATTAGTACCACAAAAGAAAAAAGTAAAGAAAGAAAAATCAGACGTGTCATAACACAGGTGGTGACAGAAAACCCCAAGGGTGAATGACATCTCCTAAAGGTGTCAGAGCATTCAAGCATTTCACTAGATTGATTGAAGTAGCAATTTTCTCCTCAATGATCTTTACAAGCACCGTTGATAGAAATATAGGATATTATAACAAGCTAAAAGGACTTTAGCTTTCCCTATAAGAAAAGTAAAAGAGAAATTATGTATGAATATTTAGTTTATTTCATGTGTTTTATAGAAAGCAAATTCAAGCAAATTCNGCATAAAAAAAAAAGAAGAAATTGATAGAACCAATGCATTAAATACTCTCAATTATCATCGTACTTGGTGCTTGCTCTACTAATAGATGAAGTGTAGTAATTAGAAATTTGATAAACAAATATGATTAAATAGTAATTAGATTTTAATTGAACTACTCTATTTTTCTTATCTAATATCAGATTTTTCTGTAGCTGAAAAAGAAAAGAAATCGAATTCAAAGTCCTAGCTAATCAGTTATTTTTTTTTAAAAATAACATAATATGTAATCAGATTTAATTAGGGTAATTGATAATAAAGAAATAAATTTTTTTTCTGCAACACATCAGCAATTCTAAAAAAAAACAAATCGAGAGTCCTAGCTATTAATTAGTACCACAAAAGTAAAGAAAGAAAAATCAGACGTGTCATAATAACACAGGTGGTGACAGAAAACCCAAGGGTGAATGACATCTCCTAAAGGTGTCAGAGCATTCAAGCATTTCACTAGATTGATTGAAGTAGCAATTCTCTCCTCAATGATCTTTACAAGCACCGTTGATAGAAATATAGGATATTATAACAAGCTAAAAGGACTTTAGCTTTCCCTATAAGAAAAGTAAAAGAGAAATTATGTATGACTATATAGTTTATTTCATGTTTTTTATATATAGAAAGCAAATTCAAGGAAATTCGCATAAAAAAAAAAGAAGAAATTGATAGAACCAATGCATTAAATACTCTCAATTATCATCGTACTTGGTGCTTGCTCTACTAATAGATGAAGTGTAGTAATTAGAAATTTGATAAACAAATATGATTAAATAGTAATTAGATTTTAATTGAACTACTCTATTTTTCTTATCTAATATCAGATTTTTCTGTAGCTGAAAAAGAAAAGAAATCGAATTCAAAGTCCTAGCTAATCAGTTATTTTTTTTTAAAATAACATAATATGTAATCAGATTTAATTAGGGTAATTGATAATAAAGAAATAATTTTTTTTTTCTGCAACACATCAGCAATTCCATTAAGTATTAGAGGGAAAATAAATGGAATGACTAAAACTGCTACTTTTTAGAACATAGAGTGATTAAATAGTTTATTTTAAAAATAGAAGGATCAAATTATTATTTTGATAAAATAAGAGGACTAAAATTATGATGAAACCTAAGTTTAAAGGTTTAAGGTAAAAGCAGCATTTTTTGTTTGGGGTGCAATTCCTTAAAATTATGAAGGAGCTACGCTGTTTTTCCTACCTAATATTAGATATTCTTTAAGCTAAACAAAAAATAAAAATTAGATGTGTCTTACTATAATTGTAGCATTCAACTATTCCCGTCCTTGCGCTGAAGTCGCAACGCCCCTCCTGTCCACAAAGATGTTCACAAACACCATCGTGCCACGAAAGCTCAAATCCAAAGACGAGTGCCCTGTGAATATCAGTATAGGAAAATCTTTCGTTGTATATGTGAGGGTAATCATCCGGACCCCACAAGGATGTGGTAGCAACCAGCATAACACGGCAATCTACTTTTAAACTCTTAGCCATTAGGCCGCCGGAGATTGCGTAAATATGGCCTTTGGAATTCCAGTTGATGCAGGAAGCAGTACTCACATACTTAGGATCATCACTCACTGGATTGCTACAGTTCAAGTATATTACATGCTGAAATAAATAGCCAAATCCATATGCATATGGTGAATAAACGCCATCAGAGTAAGTACTGGAAGAATTGTATCGGTAAAAGGAATAGCGGGGAATGGAGGAGCAATCAGTCTGTTGAACACCCGGATCTACAAGTCGGATTGTGGCGTTATTGTAGTTGATTGACTGGACATAGTATTTTCCCGAGTCTAAATACAACACTGTGATGTTGTTTTCACAAGCTAACTCATAACTCGGGTTGCCACAGTTCTGTGGATCATGTTTTAGTCGGAAAGGACGGCTTATGTTGGTCATTTGGCCGCATGAAGAAGGAGCACAAACTTGCTGTTTCTGAGCAATACAAGTTTGTTGGAGTAAAACGGAGAACAGAAAGAATACCAAAAGGTCCAGAGAGGTAGGATAGGTATTACTCTGGTACATGGCCGGAAAATCAAGTTGTTGGCTGGATTACAAGACTTATTTTTTCCCCCCTATTTCTTTCCTCAACATTTAACTACTTAGACAATATGGCCAGACATCAAAGTGGTGGCTGGAACATAAGACATTTTTATTTTATGTGTCCACACTATGGAGATGACCCCCTTCCCCTATTTCTTTCCCTTTCAACATTTAACTACTTACGCAATTTGGAGCTTATCACTTACCTCTCCTTTTTGTTTTTAATTTAACTGATTGGATGCCACTTTTGTCATTCACATTGTCTATCAATTCTCTAGCTAGGAGAGGGTATTTATCGCCCCTACAGTTACAGTACAACTGTAACCATATGCCACCTCATGCCTTGAAATCTAACCGTAACACTAATTGTACAACATTAACATCTAGATGATGATTGTTAAGCTACCTAAGGGGAATAATACTATTTTACCATGTTCTAGTGAGATCTATATCCTAAAATTAGTGTCGTTGCGAAGAACTTAAAAAATTGAATCATGCAGTGCAAATTAGATTCTAAAACAATTGACAAAATTTAAGATAAATTATGTTAAAAAGAATCACTATTGATTATTATTATTAATTTGACACTTTGTATTGTTCTGTTTATGCATTTTATAAAAAATTAATTGTTCTAACTCACATTAGATGATTTATTTTTTTAGATCTTACAATGATACAAATTTCAGGATATAAGTCCCACCAAAATCTCTTCAAATGAGGAGATAGTGTAGCGCTACCTCCTTTTGAAGGGGAGGTAACATAACACACATTTGTAAATAATTACCACACTTCATGGTCTATGGTTATCCTATGTGTATCTGCCATTAATAACCAATCGACTCCAAATACACTACTCATACAGCATACTGATGAGAACCACTTATACTGGTGGTAACCATAGGGGAAACTAGAAATAATAAAATTATGAGTAAATTATTTTGGTCTCCTCCGCATTTTCCTTTTCCTTTTTTTTTTTTTTTTCAAAACCTACATTGAGTTTCTTTGCATTTTAAAAACACAACACATAAAATTTTAACTCAATCATGACAGAAGCCTGTTGATGAATGATCAACACTCAAACAAGAGTGTGAAAGACCAAAAATATCCTTAATCAAAATTTTAATTCTCCATTGAATGGTAAAATCTCGCTCTCCCACCCTACTCCTACCCCATTCCTTCCGGTCAAGACTCTTCATTGTGGCTTGGTTGTGCAAGTGCGAGGTTCTTAATGGCGCAGGGGATGTGTGGAAAGAATGAAAGATAAAGAGTTAGTGGTGTGTGAATGGTTATGAGTGTGAGTCGTTATGGTGCAGAGGAGAGGAGAATGGATAACCTGAAATCGGTTCTGTGAGTGAAAGAAAGAGAATTGGAGACAGAGTCAAGGACATTTTTATCACTATAATGTTTTAAAACTTAAATATATATTATCAAAATAAGAGAAAATAAAAATACTTGAAATATTCCCAAGGTATTACTTAATTGGGTTTTATTGTAAGTTTTGGAAATAGAAAGGAAGTATGTGCAAAAGTAAAAAAAATATAAGAGAGGTCAAAGACAAAGTAATTTACTTAAAATTATGCATATCATGAGTATAAGGCAAAAGAACAAACACTAAACGCTAGGCTCTGTACAGTCTCAAATGATGCAGTTTCTTGCAATTTATGCTATAATTAAGAGTAAGATCTTTTGCTTATTGAGCACTGCTTCCCTCGGTTGCTTCCATGGTTTTCACAGTAGAGGACTTTATGAAGGAAATTTAAAAAGGAAACCAATTAATCCCAATGAAAAGGAGCCTTGATCGGTAGCCATCTATTCATACATCTCTAATCCTTGTGTAATGCATATTGGCCACAAAACATGTTGGACTATGCTTTTGAAAAGTAAAATGGATTATCTAATGGTTTTCCACCAAAGGTGTGGCTATTGATAAATAGCTCGGAAAATAAAAGATATAAATTTTGAAATTTCAAATTTAGTAGTCAACACACTAATAATACTGACCCATTAAATCAAAATGTGAATAATAAATATATTGAAAGGTACAAAGGTTTCTTCCCCGTATTTCTTTAGCTTGTTACATTTAAGTACTCTTAGCACAATTTGATGGCTGGACCACAAGATTTAACTGATTGGATGCCAGTTTTGTCATTAACATTGAATCTCTATCAATTATTCAAAAGATTCATTGAACTGTGATCATATGGTAAAGATTGTGCCACCTCATTTATTTGAAATCTAACCATACAAATAAATGCACAAGATTAACATCTTTGCCCCTATAGTTACGGTATATGCTCATGGAATTTGTGGTCCTCAACTCCATATAAAAATAAATGAATATGAAGTACAATATTCTAATTTGATCCTTTTTGTTTTTACTTTGTTACCTACTAAGCACATACATTTAATTTTAATTCATTTAAACTCCCTCCAAAAAATTAAATCATATAAATGGAAAAGCAGGTGATGTGATGGTCACATGCACGAAGAAATCTTCTCTCTAGCTTGCCAATGTTGAAGAGGTGAATATTCTAAATGGGCATGGCTTGCATTTTCAACACGTTAACCAAACAAGGGGAGTTGATTGTGTGTGGAAATTTCTTCGAAATTGGATACTTCAATTCATGAAAACGCTGGTTTGACCTATAGATACATACTCTTATTTTCTTGTGAATTAGAAGTCACATGACAATGAAACCCTTGAAAGCTCATGAAACCTGTGGTTCTCAACTCCATATAAAGATAAATGAATATGAAGTACAATATTCTAATTTGATCCTTTTGATTTTACTTTATTACTTACTAAGCACGTACATTTAATTTCATTCATTTACACTCTCCCCCAAAAAAATTAATTCATATAAATAGAAATGCAGATGATGTGATGGTTACATGCATGAAGAAATTTCTCTCTAGTTAGCCAAAGTTGAATAATATTCTAAGTGGCCATGGCTTGCATTATCCTATGTCAGGTTACCGTGGATGGAGTCAACTAGCAAATAAGAGGATTGATTGAGCTTGAGAATTTCCTCGAAATTGGATACTTTAATTCATGAAATGACTGATCCAGCCTATAGATATGTACCCTTATTTCCCCGTGAATTACTAGTCTCACAATAATGAAAGCCTTGAAAACTCAATGAACCTGTGGTCCTCAACTCCATATATAATCCACAAAGCTTTTTAAGGCTGTAAACCAACTAAGAAAATAAAGGATATAAAATTTCAAATTTCAAATTTAGCAGTCAACACGCTAATAATACTAACCATTAAAATCAAAACATGAATAATAAATATAGGGGATTCTAAGCTATCCGTCTTATCTTTCTACCCATTGTAAAATACATTGGCTTTTGCAGTTTGATAGAGAATATAATGTATATTTTGGGAGATGCTAGGTTACTCTTGATATTTTAAAGGTCAAAAAGAAAAACACCTCCAATTGGGAGTTTGTGCTGGAACAAATTTATAATTTTGGTACTACTGCGAAGATCTCAAAAATTTGAATTATCCATTATATGCCAAAATAGTAAGTTCCTTGTAAAATACAGAAAATAAGCAATATAAGAAATATGCCAGAAGGCAGATTAAAATATTAATAATTTTTTTGACCTAGTTTAACTTAAATTCTATCAACAATTTGGAGATATGACCTATATTGAGTGATTCGATTTTTAAAATTTTCGTGATAATACCAAAATTAAAAGGGAGGTATTTACTCCTACCCCATTCCTTCCGGTCAAGACTCTTCATTGTGGCTTGGTTGTGCAAGTGCGAGGTTCTTAATGTCGCAGGGGATGTGTGGAAAGAATCAAAGCTAAAGAGTTAGTGGTGTGTGAATGGTTATGAGTGTGAGTCGTTATGGTGCAGAGGAAAGGAGAATGGATAACCTGAAATCGGTTCTGTGAGTGAAAAGAAAGAGAATTGGAGACAGAGTAAAGGGCATTTTTGTCACTACAATATTTTAAACCTAAAATATATATTATCAAAATAAGAGAAAATAAAAATACTTAGAATATTTACTTAATTGGGTTTTATTGTAAGTTTTGGAAATAGAAAGGAGGTATGTGCAAAAGTAAAAAAATATAAGAGAGGTTAAAGACAAAGTAATTTACTTAAAATTATGCATATCATGAGTAGAAGGCAAAAAAACCAAACACTAAATGCTATGAGCAAGGCTCTGTACAGTCTCAAATGATGCAGTTTCTTGCAATTTATGGTATAAGAGTAAGATCTTTTGCTTATTGACCACTGCTTCCCTCGGTTGCTTCCATGGTTTTCACCGTACGTAGAAGACTTTATGAAGGAAATTTAAAAAGGAAACCAATTAATCCCAATGAAAAGGAGCCTTGATCGGTATACATATCTATTCATACATCTCTAATCCTTGTGTAATGCATATTGGCCACAAAACATGTTGGACTATGCTTTTGAAAAGTAAAATGGATTATCTAATGGTTTTCCACCAAAGGTGTGGCTATTGATAAATAGCTCGGAAAATAAAAGATATAAATTTTGAAATTTCAAATTTTGTAGTCAACACACTAATAATACTGACCCATTAAATCAAAATGTGAATAATAAATATATTGAAAGGTACAAAGGTTTCTTCCCCGTATTTCTTTAGCTTGTTACATTTAAGTACTCTTAGCACAATTTGATGGCTGGACCACAAGATTTAACTGATAGGATGCCAGTTTTGTCATACACATTGAATCTCTATCAATTGTTCAAAAGATTCATTGAACTGTGACCATATAGTAAAGATTGTGCCACCTCATTTCTTTAAAATCTAACCGTAACTTGTATGTTGGCGATCTTTGACTTAAGATGCATGATATTTAATTTTAATTCATTTAAACTCCCCCCAAAAAATTAAATCATATAAATGGAAATGTAGGTGATGTGATGGTCACGTGCACGAAGAAAGCTTCTCTCTAGCTTGCTAACACGGCTTGCATTTTCAACACGTTAACAAAACAAGAGGAGTTGATTGTGTGTGGAAATTTTTTCGAAATTTGATACTTCAATTCATATAGATACATACTCTTATTTTCCTTTGAACCACAAGTTACACGACAATGAAACTCTTGAAAGCTCATGAAACCCATGGTCCTCAACTCCAGATAAAGATAAATGAATATGAAGTACAATACTCTAATTTGATCCTTTTGATTTTACTTTATTACATACTTTGCATGTACATTTAATTTAATTTTAATTAATTTACACTCTCCCCCAAAAAAAATTAATTAATACAAATGAAAATGAAAGTGATGTGATGGTCACATGCATGAAGAAATTTCTCTCTAGCTGGCCAAAGTTGAATAATATTCTAAGTGGCCATGGCTTGCATTATCCCCTATGTCAGGTTACCGTGGATGGAGTCAACTAGCAAATAAGAGGATTGATTGAGCTTGAGAATTTATTCAAAATTGGATACTTCAATTCATAAAATGATTGATCCAGCCTATAGATATGTACCCTTATTTCCCCGTGAATTACTAGTCTCACAATGATGAAAGCCTTGAAAGCTCATAGAACCTTTGGTCCTCAACTCTATATATAATCCACAAAGCTTTTTAAGGCTGTAAACCAACTAAGAAAATAAAGGATATAATTTTGAAATTTCAAATTTAGCAGTCAACACACTAATAATACTAATAGAAAATAAAGGATATAAATTTTGAAATTTCAAATTTAGCAGTCAAGACACTAATAATACTAACCCATCAAATCAAAACGTGAATAATAAATATAGGGGATTAGCTACCCATCTTATCTTTCTACCCATTGTAAAATACATTGACATTTGGTGTTTGATAGAGAATATAATGATTTTTGGGAGATGTTAGGCTACCCTTGATATTTTAAAGGGTGAAAAGAAAAGCACCTCCAATTGAGAATTTGGGAAAGAACAAATTTTTTATTTTGGTATTACTGTGAATATCTTAAAAAATTAAGTCATCCAATATATGCCAAAATAGTAAGTTCCTTGTAAAATACATAAAATGAGCAATATAAGAAGCACAATGTAGCCAAAGGGATCGAGTATCTTCACCAAGGATGTGATCAGTGAATTCTTCACTTTGACGTCAATCCACACAATGTTTTACTTGATGATAATTTTACTCCCAAAATTTCTAATTTTAGTCTAACCAATTTGTGTTCTAAAAACGAAGCAGTGTCCATGACTGCAGCTAGAGGAGCCTTAAGCTATATTCCATCTGAAGTTTTCTCTAGAAACTTTGGTAATATTTCTTATAAGTCTGACATTTACAGTTATGGAATGTTGTAACTAGAAATGGTAGGAGGAAGAAAGAACCCAAATACAAGTCAAGAAACTTTTCCAGTTTTATACCTAGAATGGATCCATAATTTACATAAGGGAAGATGAGACATATTCATCCATATTAAAAATGAGGGAGATATTAAAATTGCAAAGAAACTTGCAATTGTGGGACTTTGGTGCATTTAGTGGCACCCCGTAAATCGTCCACCCATGAGAACTGTGTTACAAATGCTGGAAGGAGAGGAAGGCATGTTAAAGATGCCCTCTTATCCTTTTGATTCTAATGGTTCTATTAGTACAAGTGCAATTATTCCAGCAAGATATCTAGATTTGGAGTTGGAAGTGATCCATGAACTAGAGTAATAGACAACTTGAGCAAATCAAATGTAATATTGAGTAAAATACTTTTTTTTATCCCTTATAATCTCTTTTACTTGTAATATACCTTCAGCTCTTCTTTTCTGGGTTGTTTCCATGGTTTGTCATAGTAAAATACTTTGTTAAGCAAGTATGATAAGTAAACGAATCCCACTGGCAGGGACCTCTGATTGGTATCCTCAACTACTTTTAACTCTTTATCCCTTGGCCACAAGACATTTTGGACGATGCTTTTAAAAGTCATGTGGATTATTAATGGTTTTCCAACAAAGCTGGGACACTAATTAATTGTAGACTTGGACAAAACGTGTACACCCAAGACTTGGAATCCAAGTTCGAGACCAAATTGTATTTATCCTTATAATTTTTAAGGATCCTAAAAAAATATAAGGATAAATACAATTATCGTACTACACTCGAATGTAATTTGGTTGATATTTTTGTGCTATTTTGATATAAAATGTTTTAAGAAATAATTTTTTTAAGTTTATTTTTTGACACATTTTCTTATATTGTGCCGTTCTTGTATTTTATAAGAAATTTTATTCTGGCACATATTAAGTAACTCAATTTTTTTATATCTTTATAACAACACCAAAATTACATTGTAAATCCCATTAGAGCCCACTCAAAACCCATCAATAGTAAGGCTACCCCTCTAAAATGGGGTAGTATAGCCCTCCCTTTTTTTTTTTTNGTATAGCCCTCCCCCTTTTTTTTTTAAATTAATTTCAATTTTTCCCCGGGATGGGGGAGATGTTGGTTTGGTAAGTTATATTAAGTATTACTGAAGTAGGATGTCTAATGTACACATTAATTATAGTTATATTAAGTATTAAGTATTACTGAAGTAGGAAAGCAAATTTCTTGACTCCTTGTGGTGATTGGCTGCGGTCAGAATTCTGCTTTCCTAAGGATTGATCTTGGTTTGGGCTTTGAGTATATTTGATTTCATAGCTCCATATTGGCATACCCTTGATATAGCTGTTTTGCATCCACCCATTCAAGTTTTTCTTTCGAAGTGTAAATTTGACCAACAACATAATCTTATTGCCATGATTTTGGCTATGCATTTTTTAGCTTTGAGGGATTCATTAACCTGTAGTATTTTATTTATGGAAGGATAGTAAATTATCTCCTCACACCACCATATACCTTGGTCTTTCATAGAAACTAGTAATTTTGTTGGAGACCCTTTCTAGAAACAACTCTGTCATGCTTATAAAAACCGGTAATTAAAATGTATCCACTGGTTTTTCATCAGAATCTTTGCAACTTTCCATTTTTGAAGGCTTTAAGCCATAATTTTATTTTCTTAACTTTTTTGGCCCATATATCTCAAGGATGCTTATTGAAAGACGTTTTGCCCAGCTCTAGGTTTCTTTAAATCAGCAGATTGTTTGTAGTCCAAAAACAAAATTTTACAATTTGAAGCCCATACATCTCTAATATACAAACTTTTTGTTTTGATGGATATTATTCTTTCAAACTCGTCACAATTACTTTTTGTGGCAAAATATGAGCTTAAATAATACTACTTATATATATGGCATGCATGCATGCAATGGAATGATGAGGCACACTCAGCCACTTATTCACACCCACACATGTACATGAATTACAGCAGAATCTTACGTTATTGAGAGTTGCTTTGTCTAGCTCTAGGTTTCTTTAAATCAGAAGATTGTTTGTAGTCCAAAAACAAAATTTGAAGCCCATACATTATAATTTATACATTTATGGTTGATAAGATATTCTTTATGCAATATTTTGGTTTATTAGTAGGGGTCATATAGCCATAGGTGCGACCCAACCTCAAATCATGCAAATTACCACTTCCATCATGAGGACTTGCTTTTTGATAAATTTCCATTAACCTTGTTGAAGAATACCTATTATAACTGTAACGAAGAGAACTAGTTTATACTTCATACAGCTAAAGTGTCAATCCTCTGTATAATTTTAATGAACCATGCAAAGTTTTAGAATTTATGTGTATTGCTTTCTCTGTTATCATTTATTCATACAATTTTTGTATTGATTCACTTTTTTCATTCATATATTCCAGTTCATATAGTGTTTTTGCACCCGAAATAGCTGTAATATTATTAGCTTCTGTAATATAATTTTATCCCATTATCCTCTGCATTAAGGCTAGCAGCTATTTGTCTCTTTATTGCAGTGGAAATTTTTATATGTATTATCAGTCCCATATTATATATCAGATGTTCAAGGATTTCCAAGTAAAAAATTTATATTTTGCTCTTACGAATATTATAAGATTTTAGATACTCAATCTTGTGTATTACTAACTAGTTATGCCATTTGTTTCTTATATGAGTGATGGGCTTATTTGCTGACTTACTGTCAAGGTTTCGGCCTACCAAATAACTAGATCAAAGAAAACAAGATGGACTATAACTGAAAACATGTAAAACATAATGAAGCAAAATATGAAAAAGAAATTAGAAATTTTAATAGACTCAAGCTAGTTTCCAAAGATGCCGACCCTAAACTAATCATTAATTTTTTTTCAAGTGATACATTGCATCCCCGTTCCAATACCAAGTATCCATGCTTCGGTAACTATGCTCTGAAGTATAGTAATGAAATTCTCATGAAATCTGTGAACTGAAGTAGAATAACGAAGTTCACATGTACAATCATGAAATTCACCCCAAAGTACAACAAGGAACTTAGATTTCAGTATGTAGAGTGCAGGATGTCATGAAATCTATGAACTCCCTTTAGAAAATCTATTGAACCACAAGATATAACTCGTAGGTTCAATTATGAATGGAATTACAGTCTGTCAAGCAGAATTTTCCAATAAAGGATCAGTTGCATTTTCCTGGAGATAAGTACTGGAATCAGTGAAGTCATGCAATGCTTCTAGGCCAGAGTTCATTCCCTCATCATCTGCAATTGTTTCATGTGGAAATAGAGTAGGCTTTGGGGGCATTTCTAGGGATTCAATTTCTCCTTCAAGCATCTCCACCACTTTATTCATGGAAGGACGATCACAGGACTTCAACTGTATACACCATAGTGCAACTATGAACATCTTCTTTGTGACATTTTTTTTCCTCATCGGTGATATCTTCCATTTCTAAATCTTTTTCTTCATTAAATTGATCATAAATCCAAAAGGGAAAGTAAAGTTGGCTTGAATGCTCTGCATGTGGATTCAAGTTCTTCCTCCTACTTGCCATTTCCATCAAAAGCATTCCAAAACAATACACATCAGCCTTAAAGGAGACTCCCCCAATATTCTTGTAGAACAATTCTGGAGCCATGTAGCCAATTGTTCCTCTTGCTGTAATCAAGGTGACAATGCTATCATCGACAGCATACAGCTTTGCAAGTCCAAAGTCTGAAACCTTCGGAATTAAATTTTCATCAAGAAGAATGTTATGGGGCTTGATATCAAAATGCAAAATTTGCATGTCACAGCCCTGATGAAGGTACGCAATCCCACGAGCCACTCTGAGAGATATCTCATACATTTTCTCATAACTTAATTAAGAAGATACTACTTTCTTTGGAGTTAAATTATATAGATGTTAACTTTCTCCTCAAAGGATGTATCCCCAATACAACAAAAGTTTATGCTAAGTTACATGTTATCTACCATATAGGACATTGTTCTGTTTGATGAATTAGGACTTCTCATGTTTGTGAGACGAAACAGAAATTGTAATGGACCAAGTCATAATATCCATATCTGGAATAATGATTTTATGCATATATCGGTCACACATTTCATATGTTGCACCAGCTTTCCCTAATGATAACTGGCTTCATTTTATGCTCTTCATCTAAAATGGAAAGTATAGAAAGGAAATGAAAAACTATTACCATGTTTGATGGACAGCGATAGAATTGTTGGCCAACATTTTTCCCAGTTCTAGCCGTTAGAATTTGACAAGGACCAGGTGCACCACAAGGACATTGAATATCTGGATAACACTATGGCTCCCACCAGTCATGGTAGTTCCAGCAGCACTGTCACACCATTCAAAGAATTTACAACCCCCATTTTCCTGTGAAATGATTGAGGCATGTCAGAACATACAAACAGAATTAACCCTTTATTGCAAAGGACTCTCAAGAGCTGCGAAATTGTATATTGCAAAAATTAACCTTAGAAATCAATGAAAAACAATTTCACTGATATGTTATTAACAACATATCCCTTAAATAGTGTAAATCAAAATGCGGCTTGATTTGGTTGTAATGTGAAAAAGATTCACTAAATAGATAAATTGAAGTCCACAAGGTCCAAAACCATACAGAAAATTCAATGCTATCAAACAACACACCGCTCTCCCAGAACATGTATTTTACTAATTCTGGGCCTAAGATTGTTCCTAAAAGAAAACCAATTCTGATACATACAAGTCAGAAATGACCAATCAATTTTCCTGTGAAATGATTCAAGCATGTCAGAACATACAAACAGAATTAACCCTTTATTGCACAGGACTCTCAAGAGCCACAAAATTGTATATTGCTAAAGTTAACCTTAGAAATCAATGAAAAACAATTTCACTCATATGTTATTAATATAATATCCCTTAAATAGTGTAAATCACGATGCGGCTTGATTTGGTTGTAATGTGAAACAGATTTACTAAATAGATAAATTGAAGTTCACAAGGTCCAAAACCATACAGAAAATTCGATGCTATCAAACAACACACCGCTCTCCCAGAACATGTATTTTACTAATTCTGGGCCTAAGATTGTTTCTAAAAGAAAACCAATTCTGATAGATACAAGTCAGAAATGACCAATCAATTTTCCTGTGAAATGATTTAGGCATGTCAGAACATACAAACAGAATTAACCCTTTATTGCAAAGGACTCTCAAGAGCCACGAAATTGTATATTGCTAAAGTTAACCTTAGAAATCAATGGAAAACAATTTCACTGATATGTTATTAATAACATATCCCCTAAATAGTGTAAATCACAATGCAGCTTGATTTGGTTGTAATGTGAAACAGATTTACTAAATAGATAAATTGAAGTTCACAAGGTTCAAAACCATACAAAAAATTTGATGCTATCAAACAACACACTGGTCTCCCTAAACATGTATTTTACTAATTCTGGGCCTAACATTATTTCTAAAAGAAAATCAATTCTGATACATACAAGTCAGAAATGACCAATAAGTTTTCCTGTGAAATGATTCAGGCATGTCAGAACATACAAACAGTATTAACCCTTTATTGCAAAGGACTCTCAAGAGCTGCAAAATTTAACCTCAGAAATCAATGGAAAACAATTTCACTGATATGTTATTAACAACATACCATTTAAATAGTGTAAATCACAATATGTGGCTTGATTTGGTTGTAATGTGAAACAGATTCACTAAATAGATAACTTGAAGTCCACAATGTCCAGAACCATACAGAAAATTTGATGCTATCAAAGAACACACTACTCTCCCTAAACATTTATTTTACTACTTCTAGGCCTAACATTGTTTCTAACGCTCAGTTTGTTATGATAGAAATAGTTTTCAAAGAAAATTTTTTGGCGTAAGAACTTAAAATTCTTAAGCCAAAATATTTTCTTGGTAAACCATTTCTATCGAAACAAATGAAGCTAATAAAAAGTCAATTCTGATACATACAAGTCAGATATGACCAACCAAGTGGAGATGACCTTCTAGTCCTCTAATTATCAAAACAATCATAATCTTGAAAGAACTACAAATTTCAACTCATTTCTACCTCTGATACATAAAAATCAGAAATGAACAGAAACTTTCCCTATTACCAATCAAAATCTAGGAAGAACCACAAATTGCTACTCATCTGTTTGCTTTATTTCCTCAAAGAATATCACGATCAATGCAAAAATTGCTGATCAATTCACCACAAAGGATATCGAATTCAACGAATTCCAGAAACTAAAAGACCCATTAAACTCAACAAATATTAAGATTCGCGAACCTGTCTTAGAGGGCATCTGTAAAAATGTTGACCTCGATTCCTCTCAGTGTTCGCTGTGAGAACCACACAAGCTCCCAATCCACAGGGACAAGGTTTCTCAGCCGCGGTTTCATCGTTCCCAAAATTACCAACTTACCCTCCAGCTCCACCTCCTCCTGCTGATCCTGCTTCCACACAATCGCGAGCCCAGTATCTTGTTGTGATCCTTCGAGTCAATGTGTCTTCTAGATTTCATAGTGGCACCAATATATATATATATATATANATATAATGTTTTTTTTTTTATGAAACACTGTGTTGTCGATATCTAGAGAGAGAAACCTGCAAGAACTTTCACATAAACTTGATCCCCTTTGCATTTAATTGTTACCGAATTGAATATATATAGTTCCCCAGTTTTTGTTTGCTTTAATATATTCATCCTTATTTGACATTTGGAGCTGTACAAGAGAATTTATATGACTCTATGCTAATATGAAACGGTCTCTTTTCTCTTCTAATTGAGAAGTGAGAATTGTTTCTTATAATTTTTTTGCTTTTGCTTCTAAAAATGTGTTGTTTTTTGTTTGTTTGTTTTGAGTTATAAAATTTGGACCAGTTGTAGCTTCTTTCCTCCAGCGACAGTAACGACCTTGGTTCTTCCCTGAGCTACGGAACTTGGCACTGAGAGAAGGCTGTCGTTTCCTTTCAAAGCAGCGGTGTATAACCCATCGGATTCTTCCTTGGGAGCCGTGCAAGAACCACCGGAGGCGGTGGTGGGCACGGCGCCGGGGATGATTTTCCGGCGTTTGTTGGAGAGTGCATCAGCCTCCACCGCCGCGACCTGAGATAGAAAGTCTTCGTCTTCGATTGCAGTGAGGCAGGATTTTGGTTCGTGCTTCATCATCGCTTTCTGTCGCAAACTCAGTTTGGGAAATTTAAATTTCAATGGAAAAAAGTGAGTCGAAAAGATGCTCTGGAACTCGTTTTCCCTCCTAAATTCGCTAATTAGGGAATTGATATTGTATTGGGCCTAGTGGCCCCTACGAATTGTGATCCTTCGAGTCAATGTGTTTTATGCAAATTGGTTGCAAAGTAGACCAATTTGCATAAATAATGGATCCCTAGAAAATGCAGGCTGCAAATCCTTAGTGTTTTTCCATGTTCTATTCGTTTCTCTCTTCCTCCTTTTTGCTATTCTTCTATCCCTCACCACTTTGGGGCTAGGGTTCATGAGAATGGAATTTGGCTCTTCGTGTAGTTTAGTTCAGAAGAGAGGGGAGAACTTAGTCACGTGCTCTACATCACTCTTATTTGGCATCTTAATAATAAAAAATTTATTGTTTTTGGCATGTCAGCAGCTCCTGTTAGTTTTTGAACAGCT
>QAOA01007347.1:10151-39034 GCA_003255065.1 Cercis canadensis | reverse complement strand
CTATTAAAAGAAAATATTTGCATTATTCATTTCACGTGGTTCAATATATATGAACTTAGTGCTTTTGTCCTTCCAGAAGTGGCTGCTTTGAAGTGGTTTCTATTTTTTTTTTCACTAGAAATGTCAGTTTTTATTTTTAATTTTTTTCAGCAACCCGTTTTCACTCTTTTTTAAGAAACAAGATTGTTGTCAATCAAGTTTATGTCTTTTGTAATCCATAATTTTACTCAAAATTAATAAATTATTTAATTCATTTTTTCTATTTGTACGTCTCTATCCATTTTTTTAATATATTTGTAGTTCGGAAACACCCGAAGTTAATTAAGTTGGTTTTCTTAAATAAGAATTGGTTAAGAGTATGACAATGACTATAGCTAGCTCCAATATAAGTCTATCCTAAAGTGTAGAACGTTTCTGTGTGAAAATATTTCAAGGCCATACAGTTTAGCTCCCTTGCAATTTCTATAGTTTAAGTGTTTCAGTGCTAGAAAAGTAAGCAAAGAATATTAAAGTCAAGAGAGGAAAGAAGTACTAGCTAAATATTAGTACATTATAGCTAATCAAAGATTGCATATTCGTATTGATTTTTTTTTTTTATATGCATATTCATATTGATAATTCTATTTAGAAACTTCTTTAACATAGGTGAACTTTTATAATCTCTTTTTAACATCTTCTCTTTGAGAATGGTTAGCATCTAGTTAAATAAATTGCATGGTAGTCTCCTACAAAAAAAATATGTTATCAGCTTTCTCATATAAAAAAAATTTATTTACATGGGAAAAAAAATTGGGGGAACTATTCTGATAAAACAATTATTATGGCTCACAACTCTTTCATAGGTATGCTCTATTTGGTCATCTATAACTACATACTTAATAATAGCATCTCCATCTATTTATTTATTTTTTATTAAAATATATTTTAGTGACCTTTCTACTATTTTATATTATGATCTAATAATCTATTGTCACATCATTAAAATAACTAATTTTTTTTTACTAACAGTTAATGGCTTTAACTATGTTTTCTTTTTCTTTTTTCAAATATGGCAAAACACGACTGAGTACTTGTGTAAAATTCTTTTAAATTATCTTTTTTTTTTATATTTTTTATTACAACTCTAGGTTTGAACACCAAACCCACAAACTTTAGGGACGAACTCAATATTACTCAAACACATGTCATTTGGTTTCTTTTACATTATCAATGGATCAAAATAAAATCCTAATCACAAAAACTGATATATATGTACATGCAATGCTTTTTAATGACATTGTAAAAGGAAAAGTACTAATCTTCAGGTGTATTCTCAATCAATTCCAGTCACAAAAACTGATGTGGCTGTATAAAATCCTTTGCTGTAGTATCCACATCTTTGTTTCAACTGTCTGAGCTACCTTTGCTACATAATAAGATTTTTATAAAACTTTACAGAAATTTTCAAATACAAAATAGTTCATTTTTGAGGTAGGTAATAATTACATTTGGATCAATAATATAAATCATATTATTCTTCCAGAGAAGAGGTTGCAAGAATTTGAATTATGTGAAGATATTTGAAAAGAGGATATATAACAAGTGATCATGACCCTCAATCTTTATTATTATTTTTCATGTTGCAAGCCTAATCCTGATTTTGCTAGTAATAAAAGAATAATCACAAGAGGGGTGTTATTATTTTGTTTTATTTAAATTAAAATACCACTCCATCATTGTATACAAGTTCCCTAGGCCGTGTAACTATTGTTACAAATTTAAAGAAATAGACTTTTTAAATATGTGGTATTTTGTTTTTATCTTAGGTTCTACATTTAAGGAGATTGTCATTAATCTTCAAAAACTTGAGAGATAAAATTTGGAGACAACAAATTGAGTGGATCCATTCCTTGAAATATATTCAATATCTCAACTTTAAAATACTTGTATTTAGTAAATAATTCTCGCTTAAGTATTCTTCCATCTAATTTTTTGGATGTGGCCTTCCCAAACTAAATTTGAAACGTATTGGTAAATTTCCTTATGGTATATCCAATTCTTCTAAACTTCTCTTCATACAATTGCAATGTAACAAATTCAATGGTATTACAAATACACTAGGGAATTTAACAAACTCCAAATTCTCCTTATAAATTATAACAAAAATCTCAAAACCCGTGTTTCTTGTCTTGAATTAACTTTTTTTGTGAATTGTAGACATTTGATTTATCAGACAATTCTTTGCACAGAAAACTTTCCAAGTCAATTGGAACTTGATCCAATTGCCTCCAATATTTCTGGGCACAGTCCTATAGATTTGATGGCAATATTCTGTTAGAAATAGGAAATCTGATATACTTGATTTATTTAAACCTGGGTAATAATGATTTGAATGGAACAATTTCTTCTATAATCAAAGGGTTATATTATCTTCAAATGTTAATTCTTGCAGACAATTTACTATAGGGCTCAGTGATTGTCATTTATGAGCTTTCTGAAACTTGAAGTTTGTGCCTGTTATATCAAAAATAAAAATGTTATGAGTTGTCCTTAAATCATTTCACATTAGGCCATATTATTAATCTTATCTATATAAAGTTTCATCCATTGTTACTACTTTCTCAGTAAATATTCATGAAGTAAAAATTATCATTTTCTTTTATATATATATATTGTTCTCTTTCTTTTTTGCTCCTTTATACTTGGTTTGTGATTTCAGGTTCTATACCAAAAGAGATAGGCAATCTTGATAAGCTTGAGCAATTAGGTTTGGGATTTAACCAATTGAGTCAATCCATTCCTTGGGATATTTTCAACATCTCAACTTTGAAGTACTTGCATCTGGGAGACAATTCTCTTTCTGGAAGTCTTCCATCAGATTTGGGATGTGGCCTGTCCAACCTTGAAGAATTGCACTTGTTTCACAACAAACTCGTTGGAAATATTCCATATAGTATATCCAATGCTTCTAAGCTTATCAATATAGAACTGCAAGACAACAAACTCAGTGGAGTTATACCTAATACATTGGGGAATTTAAGAGAACTCAAGAAGCTCCGTATATATAAGAATAATTTCACGGTTGATGCCTCCAGTCCCGAATTGAATATTTTAACTTCTTTGGCAAATTGTAGACATTTGAAAGAACTGGACATATCAGATAATCCTTTGCATACAGAACTTCCCAAGTCAATTGGAAATTTATCCAGTTCTCTGCAAGTTTTTCATGCTGAGTCCTGCAGATTTCATGGCAATATTCCTTTAGAAATAGGAAATCTCAGCAACTTGTATCTTTTAAGCCTGTACGGTAATGATTTACATGGACCAATTCCTGCTACTATCAAGGAGTTACGGGAACTTCAATTGTTGAGTCTTGCTAACAACGGACTACAGGGCTCTATCATTGATGAACTTTGTGAAATTAGAGGTCTGTACAAGTTGGATCTAGCTGGAAATAATCTTTCTGGGGTGAACCCAACATGCTTGGGAAATTTTACTTCTCTGAGAATCCTTTATTTGGACTCTAACAAAATGAATTTTGAGATACAATACTCTTCTCTTTGGAGTCTCAAGGACATAGTGGAGGTAGACTTGTCTTCCAATGTTTTAACTGGAATTCTTCCAATTGAGATCCAGGATTTAAAAGTTATGATACTATTGGATCTATCAAGAAATCAGATTTCAGGTAACATTCCTACAGCTATTGGAACCTTGAAAAATTTGCAAAATCTCTCCTTAGCCCACAACAAATTGCAAGGGCCTATTCCTGATTCACTTGGCAAATTGATAAGCTTAAAATTGCTGGACTTTTCCCAAAATCATTTATCTAGTGAGATTCCAAAATCCTTGGAGTCACTTCAAGATCTTAAATATGTTAATTTTTCTTACAATAGATTAAAAGGAGAGATTCCTAGTGGTGGACCATTCATAAATTTCACAGCCCAGTCTTTCATGCATAATGAAGCACTTTGTGGCAAGTCAAGCCTACAAGTTCAACCATGCCCAAATAAAGAAAATAGGCATACAATAAGCACAAAGTTCCTTTTGATCAAAATAATATTTCCCATAGTGTTGTCAGCCATTTTGGTAGCTTCATGCATAGTCCTTCTCCTATGTAAGAGAAATAGTGTTGGTAACCAACTTGAAATAGATTTACCAACTTTAGGAGCACCCAGAAGGATTTCCTATTATGAACTTGAACAAGCAACTGATGGATTTGATGAGAGTAATTTAATTGGAAAGGGCAGTTTTGGTACTGTGTATAAAGGGATACTTTTTAGTGGGATGATGGTTGCAATAAAAGTAATCAATTCAGACTTGGAAGTGACATCCAAGAGCTTTGATACAGAATGTGATGCACTACGCAATCTACGTCATCGGAATCTCATTAAGATCATTAGCAGTTGTTCAAATGTTGATTTCAAATCTTTGATAATGGAGTTCATGCCAAATGGAAGTGTTGATAAGTGGTTGCACTCTCCTGAATATTGTCTAGATTTCTTGCAAAGGTTGAATATAATGATAGATGTGGCATCTGCATTGGAATATCTCCATCATGGTTCTTCAACACCAGTGGTTCATTGTGATGTAAAGCTTAGTAATGTCTTGTTGGATGAAGATATGGTTGCTCATGTCAGTGACTTTGGCATTGCCAAACTTTTAGATGAAGGACAATCAAAAACATATACCGGGACATTGGCTACACTAGGTTACATTGCACCAGGTTATTTCTAATCTCTTACAAACTTCTTTTATAGTTATTGCTTGTGTCATATGACATATATACCTCTGTGAAGGACGAATTTTTAAGAACCACAATAATACCCTATTCCCGTAAGGCTAGATCATTTTCTTTTAATCCTCCCCTTTTTGTGACTCCTCCATTGTCCAATCTACTTATTTACTTGGCCTAACCCAACCTACCCTTTTATGGCTTTCAGTCTATATTCTAAACCTTCTGCAATTGTTGAAAGCAAATTCATCACTTCTATTAGCAAGTTTTATCTATATATGATAACCCAGTTTAAAAGTTCTGTTATAGATATTTACCTTCTATACTATTCTATATAAACAAAAATTGGTTGAGTTTTGATAATTTCTCATTTGATTTTTCTTCCCAAGTTAAGGGGAATCAAGTGAAAATAAGGGGACAAAGTGACATAATAAAGTAAACTTATTATCATGCAGAGTATGGATCAAAGGGAATTGTTTCTGTGAAAGGAGATGTGTATAGCTATGGGATTATGTTGATGGAAATGTTCACAAGAAAGAAACCAACAGATGAGATGTTTATAGCAGGATTGAGCCTGAAAGGTTGGATTAGTGAATCAATGCCCCATGCAATAATGCATGTTGTAGATTCTAATTTATTGCAGCAAGAGGGACAACAGATTGATAATATTATGCCAAATACATCATCTATTTTGAAGTTAGCCTTGAATTGTTGCGAAGATTTTCCTGAAGCACGGATCAATATGATGGATGTTGTTGCATCACTGAACAAAGTCAAGATTGGATTCATGCAAACAGCAAGGGCAACATTAATTTAAATTATATGAAAAGTCATGTGCAACTCTTGTTCTTCCTCCTGATATTTGTTTAATTGTATAAGTTAAGTTTGTATGTTATGCTATGTGTGTTTCATATGCAATCAACAAATTGACCTCATGGAGACACTAAAAGTTTGGACCCTGAATAAAAGCTCCATTCATAATAACGCTAACATAAAGGATCTCATTTAGAGATTATGTGACCTTGTGGTACATGGAAGGAACTATTTTCATTAGAGCATGATCACCATGATTCATAGTTAGAGATTTCTAATTGAGTCCCATGAAAATTGCATGATTAGAGGTTGACTGTCTTATGGAAACTCTGAAAGAAATCAAGCATGCTTGATTTCTTTAATGGAAGGAAATCTTTAAAGTTCATGATGGTCTTTATCCTAGCCTATAAATTTCCTGTGTGACCATCAACTAAGCACTGCAAAATTCTACAGTATAGGCCATAGGCTTGAAGATCCCTTATACTCATATCTTGCATGTGAGCTTATACGCCCAATGGCCAGAGCTATGTCTTCGATCCCATAAACTTCAGTTTATGCTTGTAATTTTCTAACACCATAAAGTTGTGATGCATGTACTCAGCCACTAAAGTTGTGAGCAACCACTAACTAATTCAATCCTTTTGTGATCACTGATAAAGAAAATTGAGCCTAAAGAAATTTCGTAGATATGGTAAAGAAAATTTCTAGTGATAATTGATAAGTTACTGAGATGGTTTGCTACTCAGCCACTAGAGATAGATGAAACAATGCACATTGATTACTGAAGTGGCCGTGTTGGTGATCAAAACAAATTACAAAATAAGGGAAATAAACAAATTCTTGCTAATCATATTGGTTGCAAGCTCATAGGACTGAATTATATGCAATGGAACTCCAACTGCATCCACATCGCATCACTGAGAATAATAAAAAGAAAACAATTACAAAAAAAAAAAAATTNTTTTTTTTTTTTCTTTTTAAGAAATTTTTTAATGGAACTTTTTATTTTAAGAATTGGTTTTTGCACCTATGTATATACAATTTGAACAGTTCAAAAAAAATTATGTAAAGAAATTAAATCAACATAATAATATTTTTACCGAAAAGAAATATTGATTTAACTAAAGTGTAAGTGGACCCATCATACAATATCACCGTACAAATGTCACTAGGAGAGGGAGCATAGAATTATCGTACACCTACACCATCAAAAAGGTATATGCTCCTACAATGATCATGTGCTATTTCTTGTTTGGTCAAAGAGCACACTTTACTTAGGGGATTTATTTGTCTTTTATGTTATATTTATTGGTCTATTTAAATGCCTAAGGAATCAGGATACAACATTAAACTCATCAAACTAAGTTGCCTACCTCTGTAATCTAATGTCGGCGCTAATGACAACAATCTTATAAAACAGCTGTTTTACTATATATAATAAATTTCAATAACATTGTTTTTTTTTAATTAAGAAAATGATAAGGTTTTCTTAATATATGAGAGTTGTGATGTTACGGTGTCACTCCCTAAAAAATAGGATTAGCATTATTACCCTTTTAAGACTTTCATTTTATACTCAAATAATTTCTATTTTTAAGCTTATTGCAAAGCTCTAAAGAATCATAGTATACCAGTATGAATAAAAGCAATTACACACTAAGTAACATAAGTGACATAGATTGGCCATATATATATATAATATGATTATCTACATCACGGTAATTCAACAAGTTTCTGCATTGTAGAACCCACTAATCTACTAGTATCAAACTCTGTTTATGTTCCAATATAAAATAATATTATTTCACACAAGTTCTCATATTACCAGGTACATGTCCTTCATATGATAGCGTATCTCTTTCTACCACTAATATCTAACAATTTTATTGATACATGCCTTTCAAATTTTATAATTTACTACCATAAAATATAAGAAAAATGGTATAAGAGTCTTTTTCTTAACAAAAAAAAAGTGTAGTTATTAATAAGGGGATTGCCATGCTACTACCTCTATAAAGGGGGAGGTAGTGCTACCATTCTCCTTTAGATCTTCATCTTTCGTTTCATATATAACACTACAATTTGTGGTTAACTAAAACTTTTAAAATTCATTTTTAATAGAGGCTCCTCCATTGACAAAATACAATGGAACCTATCAGCCGCACTAAACAGGTATATCAACCTTTCTTGGACATTGACTGATACAAAAGGTCTTTCAAGTTTCATATATTTACTATATGTAGTTGTGCCTATAAAAAAATAAGAAAAATTTCTTGGACATTTCAAAATTGTAACATATTACTAGTAGTCCTTTACCTAGTACATTAATCTTTAACACAAATTGTTAGTACAGGGAAATATGTGAAAACTGAAATGTAATGGCCTGTTAAGTGTTGACATTTCATATTAGCACAGCAGACTCTATCCAATAAAGCTTGGTCGATATGGTTGTTCTTTAAAACAAAGTCCAGTTTACATTTTTTGGTACCTTTAGTTATGACTCTAAATTCGAACAAAAAACCCACAAGTCTTGAGAACAACTTTAGTTACAAGCTGTTTGGTAGTCTAGTTTACATTTGAATGTTGGAATAGCTCTTCTATTAGTAATTAGGGATTGGTATTTTTCTTGCTAAAATATCACTAGTCCTCTGGTTATTTTTGTAAATGTTGTGATATATTGCTTTTGATCATGTCCACATATAATTCTCTTATTATCTTCCTCCTATTGTACCATACTAATGGCCTACCATTCTGAAAAGTCATACTTCTGTGATAGTTTTCTCTTCTAACGTACTCAATCTTGGCACTAATATACAAGTTGTATGTGGGACTAACAGTTTTTGTACCATTGTGACTAAGAGCAACATCCAACAGCTGACTTGATTTGACTTGTGAGAAATAGGATACCATTTCTCTCATTTTCTCTTATGCTTTTTTAGATATATTAAAACAATATGATTTTCATCCATAAAGTTTTACCATCTAAAAATTTTGATTGCTCTCATCCTTAACAAACAATATTTCAGTTGTATGTAAGAGGAAAATTAAATATGTAAACTTTATGTGTAGTATTAACAACTAATTGCAAGGCTCACACGATAAACCATGTCTATACAAAATCCTATATTGAGAATGCCATAACCTCCCTCAAAATTTTTACACTACAAGAAAGGCTGGATTTTAACGGAAATTTTCCATTGAAATTTGGAATTTCGAATTCCAACAAAAATTCTCAAAAGAAAATGGGTTGTTAGAGAAACGGCCTTTGGAATTACAAAATTCCAATGGAATAGTAATTATAACGGAAAAATACCGTTGGAATTTGGGTAGGGAGAAAAATTATTCCAATGAAAATTCCAACAGTATTATCTGTAGGAATTTCCTAATTTTTAATTTTTTAATTTTAATTTTTTCCAAAGATTCCAATAGAAATTCCAACAAAAATTACTGTAAATTTTTTAGGAAATTCCCTTCTCTAAACACATTTCCTTTCGAAGAGAGAAGAGCAGATATAAAAGCACTATGCATGGGGATCAAACCACGAAGGGAATTAAAGGCCTTTTGCAATTAGTAGTACTCAAATGCAGACATCACATCTTGGATAAATGAAACACAAAATAAAAAGGACAGAACAATGGACTAGCATGCTGCCATGAACTGCTACTTGGACTTGCACGCTGTCACCTTGACACTGGACTCACCGGAAATGGACTCGCATAGCCGCTGTTGGAGGTAGAGGAGAAGTGAGAAAACTTAAAAATGCTGAAATGTTGAAGAAATGGGAAGGACAGAGGGTATAGGATTTAAGGGATTCCAATGGAATGTAGCGTTGGAATTGGGTTTGAAATTCAAAATTTTTTGAAACACTTAGGGTGTGTTTGGATGAGGTATTTATAGAGTGTAATGTATTTGTAGAGTGTATTTTGTTAGTCCCACAAGTCTTTGATCCTGTTTTGATGATAACAATAATGTCTTGTGCCTTGTCATTTCTTATATGTGTTGTTTGTCTTGTTGCCATTAATCTGTGTTGTGTTTATAAGTTGTATCTAGAACAGATTTGAAGTGAAGCCTTGCAGAACTTGTTCTTCAGAACCAGTTCTTGCTTATGTGATGAGTCTATGAGGTTGCTGATGTGGACAAAGTCCTACACGGACTCCGGGCCAAAGTTTCCTTCTTTTTATATTTGACTAAGAGTACATACAAAGCTTCTTTTTAAGTGCTCTTTGGAAAAGCCCATGTTTCAAGAAAGTTATCTACTCTCTTACACAAAGAGAGACTTTTTGGCACAAAGGACAAAAGACTTTTTTGGTTGATGGAAAGTGTGTCAGCAAGTGGGAAAACTCTCTTCTAGCCTTTTTGCAAAGCTCTTCACGTGCACAAGAAAGAAAACACAAGAAAGAAGATAAAAAAAAGAAGACTTTCAAGGCTTCGGTCAAGGCATGAAGTGAAGAAAGAAGAAAACATTTCTAGAGAGAGAAGGAACCCATTGTTGAGAGCTTTGCTCTTCTTCTTCCTCTCCGCCATCTTCTCATGCTTCAAGTTTCTCATTGTTTCATATCTACTCTTTGAGAGAGTTTCTTCTTGGGGCTACAACAAAACACTTGGGTTTTGTATCTTGTTTTCTGTGGGAGAAATCCATGGGTGTGATCTCTAGAGTTAGAGAGAGAGAGTTCATGGTGAGCTTGAGAAACAAAAACCATGGTTAAGCTTGGAGAAGCTTAGAAAAATAAACTTGTTAAGCTTGGAGAAGCTTGGAAAAATTAACTTGTTAAGCTTGGAGAAGCTTGGAAAAATAAACTTGTAAAGCTTGGAGAAGCTTGGACAAATAAACTTGAAAGAATAGTGGAACCCCCATTTGTGGGAGAAGTGGATGTAGGCTTTTTAAGCTGAACCACTATAAAGACTTGTGCATATTCTCTTTCCCTTCATCTATTTAATTTTGAGTTATTTACACTTCTGAATTTTATCTGTGTTTCTAATGCTGAAGTGTGATATTCTGGGTTTCTGTCATTTTGCTCTTCTTTGATTTGATTTAGTTTGAGTTTCTGTTTTGTATTGTTCAGCAAGCTATTTCGTGCATTCAAATCTGGCATCTGGCATAGAACTAGTTTTTAAGAACAAGTTCTTAAACAAATATATGATTTGAATTCATTTTTTATGAGCAATTTTTAACAATTCCTATTCACCCCCCTCTAGGAGTATTTCCTGTAACTATCAATTGGTATCAGAGCTTGTGCTCATCTAATCTTTGCTAGTCTAACTAACCAAGAGCTAAAGATCCTATTTAGTTGTGTTGCAAGTACCATGAACAACTAGAATTCACATTCTTCTCTCAAGCCTCCATTCTTCAATGGTCAAAACTTTCCTTACTGGAAGTACAAGATGGAAATATATCTTGAGGATATTGATTATGAGGTATGGCAGATTGTAAGACATGGACTCATACATCCAACAAAAATTGAAAATGGAGTTGAAGTTCCTAAAGAGGAAAAAGAGTTAACTGCTGAAGATAAGCTCAAGTTCACCCTTAATTCCAAAGCTAGGTACAATATTGTGTGTGCTGTATCTGCTAAGGAATATGAGCATATTGCCTCATGTAACACTGCAAAGGAGATGTGGGATAGGCTCATTGCAATACATGAGGGGGCAAGTCATGTTAAGGAAGCAAAAATTGATATATACTCTATAGAATATGAGATGTTCCATATGCAGCAACATGAAGCTCTTGAGATATTTTTTGCTCGATTTCTCAGCATCATAAATAATCTCAAAGGACTTGGAAGAGTGTATACTCAACAAGAACAAGTGAAGAAGCTTTTGAGATTCTTGTCTGATGAATGGGAATCCAAAGTGACTGTTATACTCCAATATGTAGAGACCAATGATTTGTCTATTGATCAACTTAGAGGAACTCTAGAATCACATCAAATGTTGCTCTTCCAAAAGGAGGTCAGAACAGAAGAAAGTAAGAAGAGTTTAGCTCTCATCTCTACAGCTCCAGAGACAAGTGTTGAAGAAGAACAAGTTTTCGGTGAAGATGATGTGGAAATGGTTACAATGAAAGTTCTCGAATTGATGAAGAAAAGAAAGGAGAAGAAGAGATTTTCACTGAAAAATTACAAAGACTTCACCAAAGGAGAAAGCAACAAGGAACCCTTCATATGCTATGAGTGCAAGAGGCCAGGACACATGAAACCTGAATGTCCAAAACTTAAGAAGAAAAATTACTTCAAAAGGGGCAAAAAGAAGGCAATGGTGGCCACCTGGAGTGATGAAGATTCAACCTCCAATAGTGAAGATTTTGATGAGGAAAACACTGCCAACCTCTGCTTGATGGCTAATGGTGAAGGAAGTGGTGAAAAGGGAGAGGTAACTGATCTAGACTTTGAATCCCTGCCTACTTATGATGAATTAAGTCTTGCTTTTGATGATTTGGCTTTTGATTATGAGAAAAGACTTGCAAAAATTAATGCCTTAAAGAAAATCATAAAAGATCAAGTTAATGTGATAGAAGAACTTGAAAAAGATAATGTTGATTTGATTGATAGGCTTGAAATGAGCAGCAAAATGACATTCTTGAAAAGGAAAATCATTCTACTTCTTCTCTCAAAAATGAAAATGACAACCTAAAAAGAAAAGTGAATGAATTGACTGGAGACTTAGTCAAGTTTGTTAAGGGAAGAAATAATCTGAATTCCATCCTAGGAAAGCAAAGAGTAAGCAATGACAAATCTGGTTTAGGCTATGTTCAGCCTAGCTCTTCAAAAATTTCGAAAACTCCCTTTGACAAAGCGTCATCCTCACATTCCTTTTCTAAAGGAACTTGCTCTTATTGTGGACACATAGGACATTTTCCCAATGCTTGTTCTTACAAGAAACTCTGTGCTGCAAGAAAAATGGTATGGGTGCCTAAGGGCACATTTGCTTCTAACATGAAAGGACCCAAAGAAGTTTGGGTACCAAAATGTCTCTAACTTTCTTGCAGATCTGCTATTAAGCCAAAAGTGATTGTTGGTATCTGGACAGTGGCTGCTCTAGACACTTGACTGGAGATCCTTCAAAGTTTGACTCCTTTGACAAAATAGATTTGGGAGACGTCTCTTTTGGTGACAATAGCAAAGGTAGAATTGTCGGATTAGGTAAAATAAAAAAATTCCTCCTAATTTACTCATTGACAATGTCTACTTGATCAAATGTTTGATGTATAATTTGTTGAGCACAAGTTAGCTTTGTGATAAGGGCTATAAAATCATTTTTGAAACTCCTCATTGCATCATTTATAAGAAAAATTCTGATGATGTTCTATTTGTTGGTCAAAGAAGTTCCAATGTGTGTATTATGTTTGGAGATTCATTGAATTCAAAAGGGGAAACCTGTTTTTTCTTCTCAAAGTAATAATTCTTGATTGTGGCATAGAAGACTTGAACATGCAAATTTTAAACTTATTTCCAAGTTTTCTAAGAAGGAACTAGTTTCTGGTTTACCTAAACTAGTGTTTGAAAAAGACAAGATTTGTCATCTTCTAGGCCACTCCAACTTCTCCATATGGATCTCTTTGGACCATCATCTACATCTAGCTTAAATGGAAAGATATATTGCTTTGTCATTGTGGATAATTTTTCAAGGTTTACTTGAGTTTTCTTTCTTGCTCATAGGGATGAAACTTTTGATGCTTTTGAAGATTTCAGCAAAAGAGTGCAAAACAAAAAGGGTTTTGCTATTACCTCAATTAGGAGTGATCATGGTGGAGAATTTGAAAACAAGTTGTTCCAAAATTTCTATGAAAACTAAGGAATCCACCATAATTTTTCTTCTCCTAGAACCCTCCAACAAAATGGTGTGGTTGAAAAGAAAAATAGAACTCTAGTTGAGATGGGCATAGCCATATTGTGCGAAAATGTTTTGCCAAAATATTTCTGGGTTAAAGCTGTAAACACATCATGCTATTCTTTGAATAGATGCTTGATTAGGCCTATTTTAAAGAAAACTCCATATGAGGTTTGGAAAGAAAGAAAACCTAATGTGAGTTGCTTTCATGCATTTTGTTGTAAATGTTTGGTGCTGAATAATGAAAAGAGCATTTGGGAAAATCTGATTCAAAATCTGATGAAGCTATTTTCTTGGGCTATTCTTTGTCAAATAAAGTTTATAGAGTCTTTAACAAAAGAACTCTCATTGTTGAGGAATTAATTCATGTTGTCTTTGATGAATCTAACTGTCCCTTGGTTTCAAATACCCTTGAGGAAAATGAGTTAATGCAGGATAGCATCAAAGAATCCTCTAAGACAGAGTTCAGCCAAGAGAAGACAGCAGAGAAAATTTCATGAGATTCGTTTCACATAGAGCTATACCTTTAATAACCAATTCAAGAAGAAGCCCCACAAAAAATTGTGAAAGAGTCATTGCCAAAAGAAACCAGAATCTTAAAAGATCACCCACTTGAGAAAGTAATTGGTGACTTGGAAAGAGGAATCAGTACAAGAGCATCTCTTCAGGACAAGCATGTAAACTTGGCTTTCTTGTCTCTATCCGAGCCTACCAAAATTGGTGAAGCACTACAAGATGAAGCATGGATCATGGCAATGCAAGAAGAGCTGAATCAGTTTTCAAGGAATCAAGTCTGGACTCTTGTACCTGAACCGAAAGGTCACACAATCATTTGTACAAAATGGACTTTTAGAAATAAGCTTGATGAGGATGGCAAGATTGTGGGAAACAAAGCAAGATTGATAGCTCAAGACTTTAATCACCAAGAAGTGAAGCAAATCAGAGATGAAATTTTCATTAATGAGTCCAAGTACACAAGAGAGCTAATCAAACGTTTTGGGATGGACAATGCAAGAAGTATTTCAACTTCTATGAGTACTGCTACAAAATTGGTTTGAATGAAATAGATAAATCTATCTGTGAGAAAAGGTATAGAGGTATGATTGGATCCCTGCTATATTTGACTACTAGTAGGCTATATATTATTTTCTCTGTTTGTGCTTGTACCAGATTTCAAGTTATTCCAAAGGAATCTCATTTAACTACTGTAAAAAGATTTTTTTCGTTATCTAATCAGTTTTGTGAGTGTTGGTTTATGGCTCAGCAGAACTAGTTCTTTCGAACTAGTTTCTTATACAGATTCTGATTATGCTAGCTATTCAATTGATCGAAAGAGCTTAAGTGGAGGTTGTTAGTTTCTTGGAGGAGCATTGGTCTCTTGGCAATCTAAGAAACAAAATTCAATTGCTCAATCAACAACTGAAGCTAAGTACATGGTGGCTGGACTTTGATGTTCATAAATGCTCTGGATGAAACAATGGTTGGCTGACTACGATATTGTTCTAGACAAAATTTCTTTCTTGTGTGATAATGTTTGTGGTATTAATATTGCAAGAAATCCATTTCAGCATTCTAGGACCAAGTATCATTTTCTTGGGGATCATGTCATTAAAGGTGATATAGAATTATTTTCTGTTAGTCTCGATGATCAAATTTCTGACATCTTTACTAAGCATTTGGTTGAAAATAAATTCTGTTTTGTTAGACATGAGCTAGACATGATAAACTTGTCTTGCTGAGATATGGCTGCTGCTTGCATTGTGTTTGTACATATGCATATCATTTCACTCTCTTTGGCTTTCTTTGTTTATCAAGAAAAGGCTGGTTAATGTTCAATTTCTCTTGGTATGCTTCTGAAAATTTGGCAAAGATTTGTGGAATATTTAGACAAAGTTATTTCTGCCCAGAACCAGTTTTGAACCTGTGAGATATTTCATTTTTGGGCTACCAAATCTTTTTTTAAAGGACTGAAATCTTGCCAAGCCTTTTACTTTAAAAGGATTTGGCTATCTTTCTTGGGCTGATATGTTGAACTGTTTCTTTAAAAGATTTCTTTCATTTCTCTTGGGCTGGTTTGTCATTAAATTGTTCTAGGCTGAATTTTTGGCTAGCATTCTCTAGCCTTTGGCTAAAATGCACACATCTTCAAACCGCCCTTTGCAAGTGCACCATTGTCATTCATTCTGTTATCTTCCTCCTCATTTGAATCTTGTATCAAGTTGTTTTATATGCATATTTTATTCACCTTGTACACTTTTTCTTTGTCCTTGTGTTTGCCACTTTTTGTTCAACTTCCGCATTGTGTAGCAAAGTAACCAGCAACTTAAGTTTTTGAATAGAAGAAAAAGCTAAAGACTGATGGCTAAGTGTAAAGGCAAAGCAACTGCTCGCTGTTCCCATGAAGAACCAATATTCATTTCAGAATCATTTGAACCTATCCCTGTTCCAAAATCTGCTTCTTTCTTTGAAACTAATTTCTGAGCTTCCTCATGAGAAAGAGCCTTAACCAATTCCATTTAAGAAGAGCAGCAAATTCAAGATGAAAAGAGATAAAGACTGCATTTACTCTAAGGGTTGCAAATGCTTCCACCTCTTTGTTTGAAAGTAAAGCTGCATAGTAACTTGGGAATCCAAGAATTCTTCCACCAAAGTTGTTGAGAGGATGTTTGCTAAATGGGCTGATCCGAAATTTTGAAGCTAGATGAATCTTTGCTAGCAAAAGTAATCAGCTTATTTTGTGCTCATATTCAACCATTGTAAGGTTCTAATTTTGGCACAATGTATCTTCAAAGTTTGTGGCTGTGGTAAAAATTCTGTTGACTGAAAAAGTGCTTGCTAGTGTGCTTAAATTGCCTATTATTGGGGACTGCAAGTTTGTACAGAAGGTCTAGCCCTCTGATTTACTTCCTTATGATGATGCAATGACATCTCTTTGTGACTTTCTTGAGTTTAGAGGCCAAGGAAAACCTCCTTCCATACATTGGTTTGACCCCATAGCCAGAACATTGGCAAACCTAGCTCTACCCAACTTCTGCCCAGAATTGGAAGCCATATCAAGAATCAGTTACTTCTGCCAGCTCTTTAAAGAGGCGTGCTCCTGTTAAGCCACAAAGAAGCAGAAAAGCCAACCACAACCAATTCCTTCCTACCAGTTAGTTGATCATGTGGAATGGATAGCAATTGTTAAGCTTGCTGCCTTAGCTAATCAGATTGGATAGCATCTCAACTATTTTCAAACTATAGTGTTTGTTTGCTTTGCTAAACTAGTTGCTATGATTGAAAAAGAATTGGCCTTCACAAAGAAATAGTTGGCAGCTTTGAAAGTTTCAAAACCATCCACTTCTTAGGATTATATTTCTAACTTTCATTGTTAAAGCTTCAGTTGTGCAGTTAACTTGAGTGTTCTCCAGCATTTTTATGTCCTTTATTTTACATATCATGCATTATGCATTAGTTCATAGTATGCTTGACTTGTGTTCATGGAGAATCTCTTGAATTTATAATGGTATCTATTCTGGTTTTTAACTCTAATGCTCGGCTGGCAACTATGGAAAAGCATATGGCAGTCATTAAAGCTCAATTGGAATTTCTCATTGCATCTCATTCATCATCTTCTTCTGATTAGCATTATCTCATTATTTTGGTTGTCTTTGGATAAAATTTCAGTTGTGAGTGTAGAATAGGTGCACATTCTTTCAGCCTATTGATCTTGCTGTCATACATGCATCATATATCTTGACTTTGCTTGAGCTGTTTATCAAATGTTTTGACATCTTAATGTTTCATTCTGATTGTTATAATGCTTTGATCCCTTTACTGCTCTAATCTGATTATTATGATCATGTGAACTAGTCTGCTCTGATTTGGTTGATATTTTGGTTCCCCTTTCTTTTTGATAATGCCAAAGGGGGAGAAATTATGTGGAATAGTCTGTTTGAACTGCTATCTTTGTTTGAATTGCTATTGAATAGGTCTATGGTATAATTTCTTGATATTGAACAGATCTTTTGCGAAAACTCCCTCAGTTCTAGTTGGCATATATTCAGGGGGAGCTTTTCTCAAACACATTATTGTCATCATCAAAAAGGGGGAGATTGTTAGTTTCACAAGTCTTTGATCCTATTTTGATGATAACAATAATGTCTTGTGCCTTGTCATTTCTTATATGTGTTGTTTGTCTTGTTGCCATTAATCTGTGTTGTGTTTATAAGTTGTATCTAGAACAGATTTGAAGTGAAGTCTTGCAGAACTTGTTCCTCAGAACCAGTTCTTGCTTATGTGATGAGTCTATGAGGTTGCTGATGTGGACAAAGTCCTACACGGACTCCGGGCCAAAGTTTCCTTCTTTTTATATCTGACTAAGAGTACACAGAAAGCTTCTTTTTAAGTGCTCTTTGGAAAAGCCCATGTTTCAAGTCAACTAAGAGTTATGTTAGTGAGAGTGAAAAGTCTTCTTGAAATGATTGATGTGAAGTTTACTTTTTTAAAGGAACACTCCATCTACTTTCTCTTACACAAGGACAAGTCTATTTTCACAAAGGGACAAAAAGTCATGATGAATGATGGGCTTTTGGTTAGCTAGTGGAAGACTTCTCTTTAGCCTTTCTCAAGATACCTCACATGCACAAGAAAGAAGAGATATTCTTTGAGCCTTCAAGAGCTAACTGAACTTGTTCTTTAGAACCAGTTCTTGTTTCTGAATAATGAGAGTCTTTCAATTTTGCTGATGTGGACGAGGATCTACACTAAATGAAGAGAAAGGTTTCAAGACCTCTCCTAGCCTTTTTTGAAGACCACACGTGCACAAGAAAGAAAACACAAGGAAGCAAATAAAAGAAATAAGACTTTTAAGGCTTCGGTCAAGGGCATGAAGTGAAGAACGAAGAAAACATTCTAGAGAGAGAAGGAAGCCATTGTTGAGAGCTTTGCTCTTCTTTTTCCTCTCGGTCATCTTCTCATGCTTCAAGTTTCTCATTGTAAAATATCTACTCTTTGAGAGAGTTTCTTCTTGGGGCTACAACAAAACACTTGGATTTTGTATCTTGGATTTCTATAAGAGAAATCCATGAGAGTGATCTCTAGCGTTAGAGAGAGAGAGTTCATAGTGAGCTTGAGAAACAAAAACCATGGTTAAACTTGGAGAAGCTTGGAAAAATAAACTTGTTAAGCTTGGAGAAGCTTGGACAAATAAACTTGATTTTGAGTTCTTGGTTAGCTTGAAACAAAAACCATGGATGTAAGCTTGGAGAAGCTTGGACAACTAAACTCGGATTCTAGTGGAACCTCAAGAAATTGAGAGAGTGGATGTAGGCGATTTGGCCGAACCACTATAATCTCGGGTCAAATTTCTTCTCCCTTTATCTCTTTAATTTTGAGCTATTTACACTTGTGAATCTTCTCTATCTTCATCTTTGATTTCTCTGGATAANTTTGCTCTTCTTTGATTTGATTTAGTTTGAGTTTCTGTTTTGTATTGTTCAGCAAGCTATTTCGTGCATTCAAATCTGGCATCTGACGTAGAACTAGTTTTTAAGAACTAGTTTGTAAGAACAAGTTCTTAAACAAATATATGATTTGAATTCGTTTTTTATGAGCAATTTTTAACAACTCCTATTCACCCCCCTCTAGGAGTATTTCCTGTAACTATCATATTTGAAATATTAATTTTAAATTACTCTGTTTGTGAAATTTTTTAATGTATTTCTAAAATTCAAGTGTATTTTTATAATGACTTTCAATATCTTAATACAGTGTATTTCAAATTCACCAAATATTGAGTGTATTTCAAATTCTTTTGTTTTCTCTCAGAGCCCCCGATACCTCTACCCCCTCCCTCAAGCCTTCGAAACTGCTCCATCGACGAGTATGAGCTTGTCGAGCTCCAAAAGGAGAGTGTAAATGACATGCGCAAATGCCTCACCAAGTGGGATTGATGTGGCTTAGCTTCGACTCCGTCGTTGGCTCCTGGTATTTTCGTGATCATTGGCCAAGAAGCCCGTGATCATGCTGAACCTACAATTGTGCTATCCTACGCTTCTCTTGTAGTTATGCTACACAGAATTCACCGTCGAGGTTCTGGGTGCCGGAGGTTCGTTTTCTTTTCTCCGTATTGAATTAGGTGACTTTGTGGCGTTTATAGCTATTGGGAATATCCTCTTAGAGGCTATTGTGGGTGCTATTGGGCTGGGTCGCTCTTGGTTTTCGTATTTCGCAAGTATGATTAAGAACAACCCCGATTTCTAAGGCATTCTGGAGGTTCTTAATTTGCACACTTGGAATGCTTGTGTACTATGTCCTAGTTGGTGTTCATGCAACTTATGATTTGGCGCATCAGAATATCCCAGAATCAGAACTTGCTGAGGGAAAGGAAGATACTAAGGAGGGGGTCTTATAGCACATTTTCAAGTGTGATGTTATCAAGATTCCGTAGGTTTTTAGTCTTTCAGTTATTGTAGGCATCTGTCAATAAGTCAACATAGAAGATTTTTGTTTTAGAGTAATGGAATTTAGCTTTTTCTTCAGTGGAATCAAAAGATTCAAGCTTTGCTTTTTGTATTTTGCTGGTGAACTATGAATTAATATGGTTCATGCCATGTTCATAATAATCAATATGATAATAACAACGGTTGAAACTGATGTGTATTCTTCCCCGTTTTCAGCTTATACTGTGTTTACCTTTTGACAATTAACTAGTATGGAAACAGAGAAGACATGAAAAATCAAAGTGAAAAACAGTCATTAAACCCTCTTGAACCCTCTCTGCACCCAAAAGAAAAAGAGAAGAATTGATGCCATTGGAACAGAGAACCACAAAAGGAAAATCTGGCCCAATAAACAGAAACGGGTTGAAATCAGAAGGGGTGTGATGGACAAAACCAGAGGGCACTCTTTCTGGGTTGTTTGGCCTTGAATCTTGCATTGTATGCTTATTATTATTAAATTACTTTTTTTTTTTTTAATAGAGTGTATCCAAANCCAAACAAAGTATTTTATAAATACATGTATTTGAAATAATGTATTTCAATTACATGTATTTAAAATACACAAGAATTTGTCAAATACCTTATCCAAACACAACCTTAGTTAAATGGTGTGTTTTCTCTTGATTCAAATGGTATATTTTGTTGGAATTTAAANGACAAAACCAGAGGGCACTCTTTCTGGGTTGTTTGGCCTTGAATCTTGCATTGTATGCTTATTATTATTAAATTACTTTTTTTTTTTTTAATAGAGTGTATCCAAATAAAGTATTTTATAAATACATGTATTTGAAATGCTGTATTTCAATTACATGTATTTGAAATACACAAGAATTTGTCAAATACCTTATCCAAACACAACCTTAGTTAAATTGTGTGTTTTCTCTTGATTCCAACGGTATATTTTGTTGGAATTTAAAAAAAAAAAAATTTCTCCCCTAAAAGCAAATTCTAATGAAAAATTTCAATAGTAATGAAATTCAATTGAAATTTTTATAAACTGTTAACCATTGAAATTTTTAAAAAATTTCAACAGAATATTTTTTCGTTGGAAAGTACATATTTTTTTGTAGTGTTAGTTTGATCCTTGCAATCTATATCTTACTAATTCTATAATCTTGGTAATGCTAGTAATCATGTGTTGCACGCCAATGGCTTATGGCAACGTTTGCTTTCCCACTCAACACTCACCTCATGTATTGTCTCCAATTGCCACCGTTGAATCTATTTAGAGAATTGAAATAAGAGTTCTTCTAAGCCGTTGGATCCAAATTGATTGTTTCGTGTTTACTTTTTGAAGTGGAGGACATAATGAAGCATATATTATCTTTTTCTGTCTTAATTCCATGATGTAGTCATTCTACTTTGAGTGCTTTGATTGATGATTTTTCTAACTCTTGTCCTTTCTTTCCTGTATTTCACACTACCTTACTTTAGCTGAGGTAATGTTATCTACGACACAGAAAAAAGTTTAAATAGACTCAATTGAAACTCAAATCTTTCATATACGAATTCTATGAAATAATATGATAACTACTAATATAAAAATAGTATTACTCAAGGTTATATCTTATATCAATATATATCTCTATGCTGTACACTGTTAAAATTATTATATATGACGTCATGAAACGTAAGAATTACCTATTGCCGACATCTATAGTGGTACCATGATATCAGTATATATGTAAATTAGTAGTGAGTATAGACCTACGCATATGCAATTAACATGGGCAATTTTATTTGTTCCTTGCTCTTGAGGTCTCTTGCTCTGCTCTGTCTTCTCAACTCTTTGCACAAGAGTTTTGCATTTGATAATGGGAGTTTAACACCCTCAGAAACAAATCAATACCATATTGTTGAACTCAGCACTTTATTGCCAGCTTCCACCTGCAGCCCTTCTGCTCAAGGTTTACTTCACTTTACTCTTTCCTAAAATTATATACTTCCTTAATTACACTAAATTCATTTTTAACTTACTTTGCTTGGTTTAATCTGTAGGCTCTTCCAATGAAGGGTTTCTGAAATTGGTCCACAATCATGGACCCTGCTCTGCACACAAGAATGACCAAGCAAATGCACTCTCTTTTACTGAAATCCTTAAAAGAGATCAAGCCAGATTGTATTCAAAACAATCAAGGCTCTCCAGAAAGAACAAAAACATAAACAAAAAACTGAGACACTCAAAAGCTAATACCGTCCCAATCAAGTCAGAGAGCAAGGAAGTCACTCCTGATAATTTTATTGTAAGTGTGGGCCTGGGAACTCCTAAAAGGGAATTCGCACTTACAATCGACACTGGTAGTAGTCTTGTATGGACTCAGTGTAAACCATGCCGTCTTGGTTCATGTTACAAGCAAAGAAGTCCACTTTTTGATCCCTCAAAGTCTTCCACTTACACTATCATTACCTGTCCTTCACATAGATGCGACCTGGCAAACAAAACCACAGGTATACACACAAGTCCTTTTTTCATAACAAACTCTATTTATTAATTTATTATGTGTTACAGAAGAACAAGTCACTATAAATCTTGGATTCTGATCCTCTAAAGTCCGGGCAGTAAAATATACTTTGATAATCCATAATGAAATAATTAAGAGAGTAGATTTTTAAAATCCTAAAATTCATTATTATGTATTTGTACTTTTATGAGAATTTAAACTGTTGTTTTTTTAACCAAAGTTTTTTACTTTCTCCCGTAATTTAAAATTTGAAGTACATACAACATTTTATAAGATCTAAAGCAAGATTCAATTAATTCCAAACGATTTATGTTAAATCCACCAATTTAATCAAAGTTTATTACTTTTTCCCATAAAGTTGTGGTGGATGTTCCACGTCTCATTCCAAATTCCGCATCTTTACAACTTTGCTGACTTTAATATATTTTACATATCTAATTAATTAATGCTTTCGAATTGTCTTGGCCCTAATTCTTACAATATCGATGCAGGGTTTACAACATGCTCTTCCAGGGCATGCCTGTACGGAGCAGCATACGGTGATGGCTCAACCACTGTTGGATTTATCGCTAAAGAAAGGCTAAGTGTAGGATCTGATACCATCAACATCATATTTGGTTGTGGTGAATCCAATAAGTTCAATGTCACTAGTGATGGTATACTTGGGCTTGGCCAAGATCCTCTATCCTTTGTCGAACAATCAGCAGAAAAATATCAGAGAGTGTTTTCATATTGTCTTCCATCAAAACCAAGTGAGGCTGGTTTTCTCAAATTTGGCAAATCTAAACCAGTTTCAAAATCACTGAAGTTCACTCAGCTTAGAGAAGGAGGTTATATCTTGGACCTTGTAGGAATAAAACTTGGTAACACTAAACTTCCCATTGTTTTCAAAAAGGGTACTGCTAGCATTGATTCTGGTGCTGTGATCTCAAGGCTTCCTTCTAAGGATTATGCAACATTGCGTGTTGCATACCGAAAAGCCATGTCACATTATCGGCTCGCGAAGCCAATTGATATTCTTGACACTTGTTACCATGTTGGTGGTCACCAGAAACTTCAGATTCCAAAGATGAGCTTCTTGTTTGCAAATGGTGTTGCTGTAGATATACCCCACATTGGCATAGCATATCCAGTTAACTCCTCCGTTGTTTGTTTGCCTTTTGCACCCTATCCGGGAGAAGATTCTACTAGTTTTGGGAATACGCAACAACTGACGTTGGAAATAATATATGATGTTGGAGGAGGGAAAATTGGATTTGGCAATGGTGGTTGCAAGTAGTAATACATGTATCCTACTATTGTTAAGTATTATTGTCGCAACGTCCCTTTCGGGAGCGCGAAGCGGAGCGGCGAAATCCCTCTACGCTAGAAGGAAATAAAAGTTAAAAATGCGCAATAATATGTAAGAAAAGAATGGAGTCGCCACCAATCATTTTATTCTATTTTTAGCAAATAGAATGGTGTGATTGGACACCTAAATAATTTGGTCTACGTTCAGAGTTTGGATTCGGGGGTTGATTACGTGTAGGGAAGGTATTAGCACCCTACGACGTCCGTTCTTAGAACGGTTACCCATTTAATCTCTAGTTATCTTTTTAAATGAATTAAGTTAGTCCTAACATTATAAAATAGATTAAAATTTTGTTAGGCTCTACCAGCACTTCTGGAAAAAACCTAAAGGATGCTTCAAGACTATTAGGTAGAGTTTGTGATTGTCATTACAATCCTCCCCAATCTATTCTATCATAAGCAAGTTTAACATTTTTTTATTATTCGAGTAATAACTACAAAATACTATTCCTTATGCATGTTAGAAAGATGAATTTAAGATTTGTGGAAAAAGATTTTTATCGGAGATATTTCTTTGGTCCACCAGTACATCTGGGAAGGCTAAAGGGACACTCCTCACCTCCGGAATGTCAAAGAGTCGCTGTCATTACAACTATCTTCGATTATTCCATCGTCGGTACTTTTAACTCACATTAAGGTAATTAAAGCTAAAATATTATATTTAGAAAGTGTTTGTTTGAAAATTATGCTCCGACAAAGATTTTTATCAAGGATTGACCTCATGTCCTGCCAGTACCTCTGGCCGAACTAGGGACATCCCCTTACCTCCGGAATATCGAAACCTCGTCATTATCATGACTAATTTCAATTATTCCCTCGTCAGTAATCTTTTTCTAGCATAATTAAAAATAATGTTAAGATGTAAGGAGATGAATTATAATGTAACAAATTAATACTATAAATGTGGCAATTAAAAGGATAAAGACGATATTGAGAATTTTATTGGCCACACCAGTACCTCTGGCATAACCAAGAAATTTATCTCTCACCTCAGGAACACTAGAAAAAATTGTCGACACAATTTTTCCTAACTTAATCTGTCGTCGGGTTGTGATTTTTGCTAAAAAGAATTGAGTATAATATGAAATAAATGAAACTTAATAAATGAAACTAAAATAAATTAAGATTCTTGATATAAAGTAAGAGTAACAATAACAATAAAAAGGGTTACAAAGTAAATAAACAAATTTAAAATGACTCAAAAATAAATAAAGATCCTAAACATACATACAAAAGTAAAGATTTTAAAAAAAATAAAATGAAGGAAAGCCCAATCAAATGCATCACACATCATAAAAATAACCCCCAAAATAATAATAATAATAATAATAATAATCTAGCCCAAATGAAGAAATGGCCTAATCTTAACAAAAAAAAGAAATAAAACACACAAATGGGCTGGCCCAATTCGGCCAGCCCAATCAGCAAACCAAATGATCCAAAATTGCATGATATTCGGCCCAGTCCAAGGAAAAGGCTGAAGTAGTGTGAGTGGTTGGCCCATTTCGTTTTTGGCCCAAATGAGGCTGAAATAATGTTGCTTAAATGATCCCATTCAGCNGCCTTGGCCCAATAGCAAACACAAATCAGCATTTGTTTTATGCAGCCCAGCAGAAATGAAGCAAGTGTTGGTCCAAGAAAAAGGCTAAAATAGTATTACTGATTGGCCCATTTCGTTTTTGGCCCAAATGAGGCTGAATTAATGTTACTTAAAGGACCCAAATCAGCCTTGGCCCAAAGCAAACAAATACAAAAGAAATGGAAACAAATGGACACCAAAACTTAACCAAACCTTCGGCCCAGAGCAAAGGAAAATAAGACAACCACAAAAACATAACAGCAATAAGGCCTAGTAAACATAAATACACCAAATAGAATTAGTAAATCACCTTAAAAACAGAAGAAATCAGAACAGGACACAGCATAAGAGCTATGCGGGAAGAAAACAGAGAGGAGATGCGGAGAACAAAAGGAAAAGATGCAGGTCTACCATCATCACCCCCCTCTTGATCCAAACGAAAAGCACCAGTTTTCTCTCTATTTCTCCATTATTGATGGCTAAGGTAAGGGTTCTTCTCTCAATCTCTCAAGAAATTTCTCTCTTTCTTTCCATCGAACTCTTTCTCTCTCTAGAAACAAAATCTTTCTCTTTCTAAAATCTTCACTCTAATGTGGTTTACCTTTTGCTTGGATCAAATTTTATTATGCTTAATTCTTGATTTCATGCATGCACCTAAAGATTTTAGTTTCTAACTTTTGCTCTCTTTAGCAATTTGGGGATTTGGGTATAATTTACAAAGGGAGTTGATTCTCTCTTTTTTCTTTTCTCTGGTACCTCCATCTTAATAATCCTATGCCTCTGCTTGTCTAAGGAAAAGGAATGGGAAGGGGTGGAGCCACCACCATTGACGGTGCCACCCCCCCTTTTGTTGTCCAAAACCAAAATGAAAAAAAATGGCAAGGGATTTTTGTTTATATATCAAAAATTATGGGTTGGATTTGTGCTCTGTATAGTGCTTAACCAAACAAGAAAAATAATAATAATAATAAAAAAAAAGAATTTAACACAACAACAAAAAAAATGTAAGAGTGCTAGTACCTGAAAATTTTGGAATTTTCCCTGTGCGATTTTCCTGCTTTTTGGTGGTTTTTGCGTCTATGTATTATATGGTATCTGTTTTCTCTCTATCTTGCTTCCCCTTCCCAATTCTCTCTATCTGTCCTTCTTTATACTTGCAGTGTCTGTGTATTGTTCTCTGTTCGTGTTTCTTTTCTTTCTATTTCTATTTCAGAAATTTTTTTTCGTCCCCCTGTCTGTGTATTGTGAGGCTTTTTATAGCCAAAGGTTTGAGCAAGTTGTCTGGTTAACTCCTAATGTAGTTTTCCTTGTTTCATGCTGCAAATGGGGACTGTAGGATGGGCGGCCGGACTGGTGAATGGCACTTCGCCGAAAGCAAATTGCCGCCCAGAAGTCAGAAACGCAGAGATATCAATTTTGCTTTTTTTTTTAATTTATTGTTATTAATAATAATATTTTTTGTATATTATTATTATGATGATTTTTTTGATTTTTGATTTCCTTTATTTCTTATTACATAATTTTGGTATCAACAATTATAATATTAAATAAAGTTATGGAAGCACTCTCTAGATGCTTTTTAAATACTTCATACTATGTTAATTGCTTCAGTCTCTGTGTTCTCTTGTGTGATAAAAATAGATTTTTAAAAGTAAATTATCGATCTAATCGATTTGATTATATATTATCAAATTGCAAAGAGAGACTAATTTTAGGTTAAGGTTGATCAGGTCTCAAAATAATTTACGGTAAGATGAATTTCATAACACACTTTAAACATACACCATATTTTTTTTAAGGAAAAAGAAAAGATAAAATTTGCACTAAATTTAATAAAAATTGTATTTAGAATTTTTGAAGAGAGCCAACTCCACTACACCAATTAATCTCGAAAAGTTCTGAGGGGTGTGTTTGTAATTTGCTATGCGACCTTCATTGAAAAGAGAGGGGACAATGACCACATAGAAGAGTACACGAACGGAAGGAGATTCCGACAACATGTCTGTTTTCTATTTGGAGAAAAGCAATCCACTACGCAGCGGCGCACCGCTCTCTCCACTGCATTGGCGGTTATTTTCATATACCTCGCTGTCGTTTCCGAGTGCTCCAAGAAAGATTCCGCGGTAAGCAGTGGCTGAGCTAATATAAATGTTTCCTTTATTTTTAGCGTTAAATGCTTTTCTTTGGTTCATATGAAAGCTTTACATTTTGGTTGTTTTGGAGAATAGGCCCCACATGCAGCAAGAAATTTATTGCCGAGCACTGAGAGTGTAAGATATTATATCCCTCCACCTATAATAATTTCGTTTGTTGATCTGTTATTCCGTTATTTATGATTCTATTTGGCCTTCCATAGCTATTGGAATCCGATACGGGAAGTACTACAGGGTGGGTTATACAGGTTGTAAAGGAAATAAACCATGTGACGATCTTGATGCTTGTTGCAAACAACATGACAAATATGTAGACAGAAAAGGTATATTTATATTGATCTATGGATCTGCATTCAGCAGTGTGATACAATTGATGTGTGCAATTCACTAACATAAGAAATTAATCTAAGATCTTTGTCTTCACGAGATTGGATAGTAATAAAACATGGATAATGTGAAGTACCATGAGAAGTTATAGGAAACATTCCTAAGGAGATTTGTTATTCTAAATCAAAATTTTCAATCTTGATTTTGTGCTGAATTATAGGAAATATTCCTAAGGAGATTGGTGATCTGCAAACAACATGACAAATATGTAGACAGAAAAGGTATATTTATATTCATCTATGAATCTGCATTCAGCAGTGTGATACAATTGATGTGTGCAATTCACTAACATAAGAAATTAATCTAAGATCTTTGTCTTCACGAGATTGGAGAGTAATAAAACATGGATAATGTGAAGTACCATGAGAAGTTAAAGAAGTGCCTAATTAAAATACAATACACATCTTTTATAAGGTAGTGATTTTGGCCACAATACACATCTTTTATGGGTCATGAACCAATGTCTCTGAAGCATGCTCAGAATATCTGCATGAATCCACCTATTGCATATATATCGATTAACGAAGTTTTCCTTCATGAGTATAATGTGAATTAACACTTCACAAGGTATTTTCAATTCTAATAAAAAATGTCCAAGAGTAAGAAAATAAAAAGGGAAAATAAGGAGAACATAAACAACAAAACTGACCTTCTTGTTTTTTAAACTCATCTTGCCTTGTCATATACATAAATCTTCATTTTGTTTAATGATGCAACAACATCAATCATACTGATTCGCCCTTCAGCCAAATTTGCACAGCAACTCAAGGCTAATTCAGAAATTGATGATACAGACGTTACTATATCATCAATATTAGGCTTTCTTTCAAAAAAGGATAACTTGTAGCACATTAGAATCTTACACAAGTACACACAACATAACTGGTTTAGGGATCTCTCAAAAAAGTTGAGGTCCCAAGTTTGAATCCTCAATCCTCTATATCGCTAACCAAAAAATCTAGCTCTATCTATCTTTAATTAACAAAAGAAAAATTGCAATACACTACTTCAATTATTGATGGCAAAATGAGCCACTGATCCATCCTTTCAACTTCATTCCTTCGACAAACATGTCATAAGTTGGCTTCTTTTTTGTGATTGTTTCCATTAACAAAATGT
>QAOA01007341.1:0-50393 GCA_003255065.1 Cercis canadensis | reverse complement strand
ATATATAATGGACACATTGCCATATTAATCTAAACTTCTATTTGAAAAATAACAGTATTCATAAGAGCGGCATGTTTTCCCGCACTTGTTGGGATAACATAGAATGTTCTTCAGCAAGAATTTTGAGCAAATATTGCCATACATGGGATCAATTAAAACAAGAGATTGCTATCTTGTTCAATAAACATATATAGATTTTTCCTTCTTTCATGCAAGAAAGATAGAAACTAGAGAAATGACAAGAAACGGAGAAAAACTCCAAGATTTGGTGCCTGCCATTCTTTTAAGGCTACCCGTTAAATCTTTAATGCGATTCAAATGTGTTGAGAAATCCTTTGTATCCAAACATCATGTCTCCTTCAATGAGATGAACCTGAAATATGATGATCATTTCTTGGCTGCGGGAAAGTATCCTTACAACCCTTATGAGCATGACCGAGTACAGGACCAAGACCTTTGTTTCCTCTCTATGATCTCCTTTGACCAAACAACAAACATCATGTCTTCCCCAAATTTTCTGGATTTAAACGACCTGCAAGATAATCATATGGAGGGTCTTCATCTTCAGGGTCCTTGCAATGGCATATATTTTGTAGAAACTAAGTCTTTCTACATGTTAATAAACCCTTCCATGAGAGAATTTAAAGTGATTCCTTTCCTAGAGATCACAGACTCCATAATACTTCCGAGTTTTGGTTTTGACGCCAAGGCTAATGAATTCAAAGTTGTTGTGATTTGTTTTGATCGTGTTGAAGGTATTAGGGATCACCTTTCTCGGAGAGCTGCAATATATCGTCTAAATTCTGATTCTGAAGGTTGGAGAGATGTCCTTAACCTCGTGCCAAAACACATGCATTTGTACAGTTATGAAGCTCCATTTCTTCATGGATCGTGTCACTGGTTGGTTGGTTCTGGAGAAAGGATTATTATTGGATTTGACATGGTTGATCAAGTGTTCCGGGAAATAAGACTGCCAAATAATGATATTGATAGAAATGATGTTGACATGTTTGAGTTCAAGGAATGTGCTAGTGTGATTTATCATCAATATAATCAACATGGAAATGAAGGTCCTCCATATATCAAAGTATGGGTCATGGAAGAGTATGGGAATGAAGAATCTTGGACAAACTACTTTACTATTGGACCCATTGTAGGAGTTTCTAGGCCATTGGGGTTTTTGAGAAACAATGAGATCATTTTGAGAGACATAGATGGAGTAGTGGCCTTATGTGATCCCCATACTCTAGACATTCAAGACCTTGGATTTCAGGCTCAGAGTTTAGACCTTGCAATCTACAAGGAGAGCCTTGTTTCATTTAGAGAATATGACCTACAAAATCAAGCAGGGGTATATTCCTTTTCCATAGTTCCTCATCACAGATTCGGAATGCGTCTCCGGCCGCAGAAGGAGTCCAACTTGTGGTTTCGTTTTAGAAATGGCAAGAAAATGCATTACTAATGGATTGTATTTGTGGAATATTGTGGCTGTGATATACTTCAAAATTGCAAAATTACAGGTGCAATTGTGTTTTTTGTTGTGAAATTTGAGATTTATTTCCAAATTGAACTTCTAGTGATATTTTTGTTGATGCAATGTATTATTGATGTATGTATTGTTTCTTTTGTTGATTGTACCCTCCCTGAGTTTTCAATTTTTATAATCCTTTATACTCAACTATTGTCGTCCTTCATTGCACAAGACTGACTACTTGTTGCTTCCATTGCTTGTTTTTGCAAAGTTTCATCTCTATTAGCAAAATTAGACACTATTGTCCTACTTTATCACGTGATTCCTCATCACTAACCTAAAGTAAAATGTAAAATAACAGTTGCAAAAAATAGTAAAAGTTTGAACAACTAAAGGAAACTTACAAAAGCAACATGTCCTCCACACAATACTTTTTCCAATACTAACTATATAATTAGAAATTACCAGAAAATACATTTGGAGGAGATTATCCCATTTACAATTACTACAGAGAAGGAAAGAAGAGTTCTCCACACCCACATCTTTTTTTTCAATCTGCCATACAACCTTATCACAAGCTTGTGTTTTGGCTTTCTCTACATTTTTGGAGGTATTGATTTGGTGAGATTAAACTTAACTATTCTCATAATTTACATTTCTTCCACCACTCTACGTCACTTCAACATGGCTTTCATTCTAATCTTTAATTCTTTCATAATTATCTTAGGCAAATCTTTCTAAATTTCTCTATCATAGTTCACTATTTCACTGAGTCATTGTCCAAATCGAAATATCTAAATATATTTCCCAAAAAAATTGTTGTATCAATCACAAGTTCATATCATTCTAGTTTAGTGATCAACAGACAAAGCAAAATCTACTTATCCTTTGGACGTCAAAGGCTCTAATAGACAAAATATCCCAACAACCATCCAAAGAGAAAGACAAAAAGTACTTCCTTGATAGAATATCACTCTTCCATGGCATGATTTTCTTCTGATTGCGGTTGGAAAACCTTGACATTGATCTTCGGTAAAGTGAGTGACGGCTCCTCTTGAACAGACGGAGCTTTGACCAAATGGATGCCCTGCTGCAACTCCTCTTTCGCCTTCACAACCTTGACTCTCTTGCCTTTCATCCTGTCAAAGTTCAAAAAATGTCAACATAAAGGAAAGAAAACATCTTTGTAAAGCTTTTCAATATTTTCCTTCGGCTTATTAGTTCTTTCCAAACATATGGGTTCTACTAATTTTTATACTAATGACTAATGAGGGTATTTCGTATTTACCCCTCCCTTTCTTCTGTTGAATTTAAGATTTCAGGGGAAAAGAAACACATTCCATCTCATTTTCTGATGCCATTTGTCAATTCCAAGGGTTCAAATTCAACACGTGTAGAATATAAATTTGAAAAGAAAGATCAGGAAATGGAAAAGTAAAATGTTAAAGTAAGAAATTATATTGGAAGCTTTTTGTGAAAATTTTAATGGGACAAGATGAAAGGAATGAACTAAGTCACTATGTTGGAATGAACTGGAATGGTTTGTCTTAATTGTCAGGGGCACGTGAATTTGTAACTGCAACTAGAAAAACAGGACCTGATGATATATGGAACTCCGCAATAGCTGGATTTGGAACTGGTGCTCATCTTGGGCGTCTGCAAGGTTCAATTCTGCCACTGTGTGTGTGTGTGTGTCTTCCTGTGTGCTACCAACTTTTGTCTGTCATAACTACATGGGAGTTCTAAATGCCTGCTCTTGATGGGGTCTTTTGTCAGATATTTTAATGAGATTTACTTTGATTGTTTCTTATCATTTTTTTTTCCTTTAAATGAGCTATTTGCTTCAATTTAATTGTATCAGCATATTAATACATTATATATTCAGGACCGTATGATAGCTCATATGGGACAATATAGACTGCAATGATGTTGCAGAATGATATTTATAATCTTATTCATGTTTAAACTTTCTTGCTCCTTTGTTTTCCAAAGTTGGATTTTCTTCATTTCTTCTTTTCTTTCTAATCATTCCAAAATTGACATATGGTTTGGTATTAATACCTAGTTCAATAGGGCTTTCTATTGGGGGCCCTCATGCGATGAAAAATTAGACATCAGCTGATCTGCAACTATTTTTCAATGAAGAAAGAAGAGAATGAAAATCCTCATGAGTTTCCAAGTAAAATATTGCTCACTGTCTGTATTCCCATTCATGTTTTCTTTGGTTTGGATCCTATCTTTGCTTGGTGGTGGATTGAGTGTAGATATAATTGTCGTATAAATCTGGACTTCAATAAGCTAATAAGGCTACAAGGACTAAATCCTTACCTGTTACCTCAATTTTGTGGTTGGTCTCCATCTCATATGACTTAAAAGTTGTTTTTCATTTTTGGAATGTTAGGTGGTCCACTTGGCGCAGTCCGATACTCTCTCAGCTTTGCTGTTGTGGGGACAACAGCGGATTTTGCTGTTTCAAAATTAAAACCTGTTTTGAGGGGCTACACTAAATCTATATATCAGGGTAATGAGAATACAGAGAAGAATCCTAGTTGGTTGAGATTGCCAGAGTGGTTTCCATTTCAAGTACTTGATGAGGAAGCCCTTGCTGCAAAAAAAGCTCAGGAAGAGCAATTCCTTGCACAGAGGGCAAGGATTCATGATCTAGGGAAAGAAGAATCCTGAAACATGTATATCCAAGTGAACGTAAAAGTCCTTGAATTTGTTTGTAATATAATGGATTTCCAGCCTGAATCACCGGCTTATGGGCAATGGCTTCGGCAGAGATTTTGCGAGTGTTAGGTAATAATTGGGTTCTACTCTCTTTCATTGGATTGTTTGTTAACTATGGCTTCTGACATCTTCTATTATATAGATGAGGGAAACTAAAAGTATGTTGAGTAGTTTATAATCTTCAGAAAATTGCTCCCCATAGCTCTGTTTTGTGCTGTTGTTCATTAGGTCAAACATTTTCTTTTGGCCATTTTTTTTTGCTTTGTATTGGATGATACTTTTTTCAAGCAGCTACACAATTCTAATCAAAGATGATTTAACATTTCACATATTTTCTCACCTTGTTTGTTCAATTGGGAGTAAACCAGATATCATTTCATCTCAGTTAAGAGGGTTGAGAGTCAAATCCACCCAATAAGTCAAATGAATCTACATGTCTTCAATGAATTCTACTCATGCTTGTGGGTTTGAAAATTTATTTATTTGTTTGTTCTTTAACGAAAATCGCTGAGCATGAAATCCAAGATCTTGATAGTGTGGGGATCATACACCCCCATTCCTCCATTTTCATTTTCCAAAAGAATATGATTGTTTCTCAGAAACCCTAACGGGCTTATCACTCCTACAATGGGTCCAATAGTAAAGTACTTTGTCCAAGATTTTCATTACCTTTCTCTTCCATTACTCGAACATTGAAGTATTTCTCATTTTCACTTTCTGGATATGGATAAACAACTACACCAGCTGATTTCTTAAACTAGATTGGAACATTTTAAGATCATCTGTACAAATATGATAATTTTCTGAGACACTTTTCAACCATAAACCCAATAATAAATTTATCATATCCATAAACTTAATTTGTATCCATTAGCCTTGGCTTGGAAACCAAATCTAGGAACTGGTGGGATTTTTGTTAAGAGAAATGAATAATTTTATATTCTCTCATGGAAGGGTTTATTAAGATGTAGGAAGATTCATTTGATAAAAGATATATGTCATTGCGAGGGCCCTGGAAATCACTAAGTTGCTGCTGGAAATGTAAATCCAGAAGATTTAGAGAGGACTGCTTGTTGCTTGATCAAAAGGGTTGGGATTATATAACTTTCCCACAACGAAAAGATGATTATCATACTTGACACTTCAGGTTTATTTCGTTGAAGGAGAAGTAATGTTTGTATACAAAGTTTGGGTCCTTGATGACATGACATCAGGATTTGTGAACACATTTGAATTGCATTAAAGATTTGACTGGTAGCCTTGAAAGAATGTGCACCATACCTGGCAGTTCTTCTCCGTTTCTTCTCATCCCTGCAGTTTCTTTGCTATGCAATTAAGAAGGCAAAGTCAATGTTATGGAAGAACATTCTATGTTATAACATGCATCCTATGCTCTGTGAAGTTCAGATTGATGTAGAGAATCTAGAGATGTGTACATCAGTTTTTTTAATTAGTGATCTCCACCACAAAAACTGATCATATGGTAATAATTTTGTTTGCTGTCCTCATCCATAAATCATAGGCCACATACCATCTTTCATTTTTTACTAAGTTTATTCTTCTTAAGTTCTAGAACTTGAATAAAAAGACCAAAAAAGTGCTAAGTAGATGCCTAATGAAAATATCTCTTGGTGTTATGTGATTATTCCATTTATATTTAAAATATCTCACATATGAGAAAGAAAAAAAATGAAATTTCCGTCTTTAATCATTCATATAATGTAGAGGATTTATTTATGTCTTCAATTTATATTTCAAGACCAAAACAAAATGATGGAAATAGTGGGGGCATGCGTTTAAAAAATTCACCAAAGTTGTTAATGAAGATAATTTGTCAAACACTCCCTTAAGATTTCAGAAACTAATCAATTTCGGATTTTGATATGCATATGTTTTTTTTTTTTTTTTTTCTCTCATATGGTCTGTCTGTCTGTCTCTCTCTCTCTTCCCCCCGCTCCCCCAAACCAAAAAAAAAAAAAATCTAGGGCCAACACGTTTAAACTAGGTTTGGTTAGTCCAAAAAATAAAATAAACCCGGACTGACCAGACCAGTGCTTACCCATTTTTTAAAGTAATCTTTGTCCTAAATTTGAAACAAGTTTTTTAGGAGTATGCTTGAACAAAGGAATTGGAAGGGGGCTTCTTTATTTTTTATTTTATTTTTACTTATAAATAAATAGAAAATGTAATTGAAAGTAAGGGGATTCAAACCAAGAAAGGGAATGAAGAGACTAGCTTTATGACTGAGAGCACACTCCATTAAACTAGGTTGAGGGACCTTTGGATTGATAAGTTAGGATAGGAGAAGAGCTATAAAGTTACAATTTTCTAGGAAAGATTAATGTTAGAAAACAGGTGAGTTAAAGGTTTATTAGAGATAGTTTGGGCAATTGGGCAAGCATGGTTTGCAAGCAAAGGCTATCAGATGCTTCTCTTTAGAGACAATTGTTACCACAACTTGGTGAAGAGTAACCATTTTGAACTTAGGTAGTGGCTTAATGCAGAATTTAAGAACACCGTGCAATATTCCTTTACAAATGCTCACACTATTATAATAATTTGGATTCTTTTTTCTTTTTGTTGGTAGTTTTGGCTACAACTCTAAATTTCAACACATAACCCACAAGCTTTGATAATGACTTTAGTACTACTCAGCTATAAGTTGTTTAGTGAATTCCTTTCTATTTAAATATGGCCAAAGTTAGTTATTTGTGTTAATTGACTAATATCTTTGTTTTGCTAGTCATACATATAGATATTTATTCTTTGGTGTTGAAGACCACAAGCTAAAAAATACAAAAGGAAAATGTCAAGCAGCAATACTTTTGTTTTCATAACCATCCATCGTTGAATTATTTTATGGTCCTTATCACTTTGTTTAATATAACAACTACATAAATTTCTCATAAAAAAATTTGATATTCTGTCTCTGCAAGAATCTTAAACTCAATATTGATTTACTCTATAGTTAATTTGCTATGCTCTGATTGAATGTCAATGAATTTTTAGATCGTAAAAATTTATAAAACATTGGTAATATATTACTTTATTAATTGAGATTTTAATGAGGTTTTAATATTTAAGAAATCTAGTTTTGTATGACAACTTATTTTTTGAAGGATCTTTATAATAATCTTCAACTCAATATTGATTTACTCTAGAACTGCTTGAACCATACCTCACTACATCGAAAAACTTACATCAAAACCACATAATGTGATTCTCTTAAGGATAACATTTTAAGACAAATTAATTATATTTTGTTTTTATTTTAATTTTCTGATTATTTGTAGTATTTGAAATTGGACTAAGCTAACAACGCTTAGAGCTTTTTTTCTTAATTGGACTAAATTGTGTTAAATTGCTAATGGATTTAATTCTTAAATCCTAATTGAACAAAAATAAAAACGCGAAAATTGTCATGAAAGAGTATGGGAATGAAGAATCTTGTACAAACTACTTTACTATTGGTCCAATTGCAGGGTTTCACAGACCATTGGGGTTTTGGACAAACAATGAGATTGTTTTTGTAGACAAACATGAAGTAGTGGCATTATGGGTTTTATGGTCAGCCATGTGAATTATTCCTTGCAATCTGCAAGGAGAGCCTTGTTTCATTAAAGAGGAGACGACCACAAAATTAAGCTGGGGTATATTCCTTTGCTATAGTTCCTCAAATGTGTTTTGGGTCGAGGTTGGATTGCAGTTGTGGTTTCATTATAGAAATGGAAGGAAAACGTATTAGTACAAGTTGCAGTTGTACACTGTATTTGAGACCACAATAATGCGAGCGCAATTGTGTTATTGATGGAAAAATTGTTAGAAGTAAGAAGGTTGAGGTCTTTGATGGTAGTTAGGAGTTGTTAGTTAACTATGATTAGGTAGTTAGTTGACTATAGTTAATGTAACTCAGGTGGTTATTCAGCTAAGCATGGTTAGCTAGCTAAGTAGATTATTTTAGAAAGTTAGTTAGTTAATTCAACAGCTTTGATGAGCTGTCAGTTGCTATATATGTGTGATACACGTGAATGAGAATTTCACTATTTAGAGAATTCATTTTTCACTTTCTTTCTCTGAAGCTTTCCCTTCTCTTTGCTCTCCCTTGTATCTCATCTTCTCTCTGCTTTCTGATATGGTTTCTGCTGCATAAGCTTTCTGCAGAATGCATATCTTTTCATTTCTTGCTTTTGCAGCTTACAAACTCTAACATGGTATCAGAGCTTTGAAAATGGCAGAACACACTTCATCCTCTGTGTCTCCATCAATGGAAACTCTGAATTCCAGAAATATTTCTTTACCTACATTTGGTCAAACCCTCACTATCAAATTAGATCGTAGTAACTATCTGATATGGAGGAATCAATTACTTAACATAGTAATTGCAAATGGGTATGAAGATATCTTGAATGGATCTCAGGTATGTCCGGAGAAATTTCATAAAGATTCATGTTGTGAGAAATCTTAACGCAAGTGTATGTTATCGTTTCCAAGTAATAAGATGAGATAGAGTTATCGTTCCCATGAAAACTAATGTATCAACTACCGAAATTGGGTTAACCTTAATTTTATCTAATCAATCAATATGGAGAGATTTTCAAGAAACAACTAAAATAGGATAAAAACAAACTAAACCAGAAAACTAACAATCTAAACCAGCAAAATGATAGAATTATAGAGAGAAAAATATCTAGGGCTTTTGATTTCACCATAGCTATTCCAATTTGCTATTCCTAATTCATTAACCAAGAACAATCTTCCTAATTGCTAGCCAAGAACCCTAAATTATTTATTAGCCTTTCCCAAGGTCAAACAAAAATATTTTTAAGTTATGAACCCACGATATTCCTATGTAAATTGTGAACAACCTAGAAATTCACTTAATTCTATGGTTCTTTTTAATTGACTACATAGGCCATGGAGGTATATTCCTATCCTACATGTAACCTATGTTCTTAATCTCTATGATCTTTAATTACAAATTACCTCCCAGTCTCATTGTAATTATCTAATCAACTAATTGGTGATCAAGCAATTAGAAGCATGAAGACTTGAGAAGAAGAAGACAATTTAATAAAGGAGTTCTTGAATTAAAGAAATAAAAAATAACAAATCATCCTAGCTAGGCTACATCATAGCCCTAGAAAGGAATTTAGTTCATAGCAAAAAAGAAAGAACATGATAGAGTTAAATCTAGACATGGTTCAAAGGGAAGAAGAATAAGAACTCTGAAGAGAAGCCCCAATCTTGTTGTGCCCTTCTTCAATCCTTGTTTTTGCTCTCCTTCTTGCCTCCAAAAAGTCCAGAAAAGAATCCCCTTTCTAATTCCCTAGATTTTCTATTTATACCCCTTACTACAAAGCCCTAAAACTAGAAGAATTTAAGTCACGTCTACAGAAACAAGTACGGGCGCCGCACCTCTGACTCGCTGGAAGAAACATGCTTCTTTGCACTTTCGGGCGCCACACCTCTGTATTTTGAGGGGGGCGGCTCTGAGCTGCTGTCCCAACATGTGTATTTTTTCGCATACGGGGGGTGCGGCGCTACTGTTCAATGGGTGCGGTGCTACTGTGCAAGGGGTGCACCCCTGAGCTGCTGTCCTGGTTTTAAGTTTCATGCTCCAGGAGCTGCGACTCTAGGTTTTGAGCGCCGCAACCCTTGAATTCTGTCCCAAAAACTTCCCAATTCTTCAATTCTTCATTCTAACCTAGGAAACCTACAATTTAACATAAAACATCACATTAGATGATGATTAATCTCAATAAACAATCAAATAATTAAGTAAATGATATCTAAAAAGTGGATATAAAAGCCACTCAACAATTCAACCATTGGAAGTCTTATTCTGAACCCAGATTTTGTTCTTTGGCAGAGGCAAAACAGGTTAGTAATGAGTTGGATTTATGCTTCTCTTACTGAGCAACTTATGGCTCAAATTATGGGCTACAATACGGCATATGAGATATGGTTCTCTGGGAGACAGCTTTGCCTGTTCATCTCATGCTCGCATCATGGAGTTAAGACTTCAGTTGCAGACCATTTGCAAAGGAAATCTTGGTGTGTGGGATTACATGGTCAAGATCAGAGGCATTTGTGACAATCTACGAGCAGTAGGTGAAAATGTTAGTCAAAATGATCAAATAATGGCAATCTTGGCTGGACTAGGTCCTGAATACAATCCAGTTGTAGCATATGTCAGTTTTGAGTGCATATCAGTGGAAATTTTGCAAAGTCATCTGCTCGCGTTTGAAAGCAGGCTTGACAGACAGAAGTTAGTTGATGAGCAAATCTTGATTCAAGCAAATGCAACTCAGTTTGGTCCCTTCAAAGGTAAGAAGAAGTTTAATGATAATTCTCAGAATAATTTCTATCATGGTAACACCAATACTACACCAAATTCTTTCTCTGGTGCTGGCCATTGTAATCAGTCTAATAATCAAACTGGTAAGCCAAGATTTGGTAATTCTGGTGGGGCTGGTCAAAAACCACAGTGTCAAATTTGTCATAAGATAGGGCATTATGCATCTGCTTGTTGGCATCGATTTGATAATGACTTTCAACCCAAAGCTTTAACTGGGAATTCTTTTCAGCAACAAGCTTCTCAGGCATTGATGGCTACCACTGGTCAAATGGAAGACACTCCTTGGTTTCTTGATATTGGGGTTACGCATCATGTCACTGTTGACCTGGACAATTTGTCTCTTCATAATCCATTTGCTGGGGATGAGAAAGTCACAGTTGGCAATGGTAAGAAACTTCCTGTTATGCATACTGGTAGTACTTCCATTCCTACTGCTAGGAGACCTTTATTGCTTAATCAAGTCTTACATGTGCCTAAGATAAGTGCAAATTTGGTTAGTGTTCAGAAATTATGTCGAGATAATAGCATTTATGTTGAGTTTTATCCTGATTATTTTCTTGTGAAGTATCAAAAAACCAAAGAGGTACTTTTGCAAGGAACTCTTAAGCAAGGACTCTACAAGGTTATGACTTCCTACGTTCCTGCTAGTTCTCCATCTGCTCCTTCTATAGCAGCCTATCAAACATTTGTTTCATCTTCACAGAACTCCAATTCTGTTCTACAACTTTGGCATAATAGATTAGGTCATCCTTCTATTGATGTACTAAATAGAATCATGTCTGCACATGGTTTAGCTCGTTTTACTGTCAATAAACATACACTTTGTAGTTCGTGTCAATTGGCTAAAAGCCATAAATTTCCTTTTGTACAATCACATTCTAAAGCAATAAAGCCTTTTGACTTAGTACATGCTGATCTCTGGGGTTCTCCCTCTTGTACTTCAGTTAATGGTGCCTGCTATTTCTTATTATTGATTGATGATTGTACTAGATATTCTTGGATTTATTTACTGCAGTCCAAGAGTGATACCCTTGACATGTTTCTGAGGTTGCAAGCTATGGTTAAGACTCAATTTGAGACTAATATTAAAGTCATTTAGTCAGATTTTGGGGGGGAATTTGCAGCATTTGATCATATGCTTAAGGAATCAGGTATCCAACATAGGTTCTCCTGTCCCCATACTCCACATCAAAATGGTCGAGTTGAAAGAAAAAATAGACACATAGTGGAGACAGGCTTATCCTTACTGATTACTGCAGGAATGCCTGCTAAGTATTGGACTTTTGCCTTTCAAACAACAGTTCAGCTTATTAACAGGATGCCTACAGCAGTACTTCAATTTCAATCTCCCTATGAACTACTGTATCATAAACCCCCTGACCTTACTCAAGTCAAGACTTTTGGTTGTCTATGCTTCCTCTATCTTAGACCTTATAGGTCTCATAAGCTTGAGAACAGATCAGCTACTTGTTGTTTTCTGGGACATAGTAATAAACACAAGGGTTTTTTGTGTATGGACACTAGCACTAAGAGGATTTATATTTCTCGCCATGTAGTATTTGTAGAGACTGTGTTCCCTTTCACATCTCCAGCATCTCAAACGTCTCAGTTCAAGGTTTCAGAATGCACCATTCCTGTCTCATTGTCTTCTACTCCTGCATAGACTTTTCCATCTGTTATTTCTGATAGGCCTACTGTCTCTACTCAGTGTACTTCAGCATCACAGTCACCTGTCTCCTCTGGTTCTGCCTCTCTTAAGTCTCATGATTCTGTTTCTGAGGCACCTCAGGATATTCCAGATGTGCCTCCTCTTTCCCACATGATTACTAGGAGTCAGAATGACATTTTTAAGCCAAAGGCTTATACCACTCAACATGCTCTTCTCTCTGCAGAACCCTCTACTTACAAGCAGGCACTTCAGTTTCCTTGCTGGGTGGATGCCATGACTGCTGAAGTCAAGGCTTTACATCTCAATCACACTTGGGATTTGGTGCCTTGGCCTACTCATAAGAATATCGTGGGATGTAGATGGATTTACAAGGTCAAGTATAAGGCAGATGGCAGTATTGAAAGATACAAGGCTAGGTTAGTTGCTCAAGGGTTTACACAGTCATATGGAGTGGATTACTTTGACATTTTCAGTCCTGTGGTTAAACCTGCAACCATTCGTATTGTTCTTACACTGGCCTTGGCTTATAATTGGCATATTCAGCAGTTAGATGTCAATAATGCTTTCTTTAATGGTGACTTACATGAGGAAGTCTACATGAGGCAGCCTCCTGGTTTCGAAGATGCTCAATATCCTCAGCATGTCTGCAAATTAAACAAAGCTTTGTATGGTTTAAAGCAGGCTCGTCGAGCTTGGTTCACCAAGTTAAAAAACACTCTGCTGGCTTGGGGTTTTCTCTGCACTTACTCAGATAATTCCCTTTTTGTGCTTCGTTTTGTAGGTCATGTGGTATTTCTGTTGGTATATGTTGATGATATCATCATCATTGGGTCTAATGTTCACTTTATTCGCAAATTGATTATAGAACTCAATCAAATGTTTGCTTTAAAGGACTTAGGCCAGCTGCATTATTTTCTGGGGATTGAAACAACTTGGTCTCCTCAGCATCTTCACATGTCTCAGTCTAAGTACATTCTGGACTTGTTGCATAAGACAGGTCTTCATGATGCCAAGCCTGTAGCCACTCCTATGGTGAGCTCCCATATCCTCTCTAAGAGTGAAGGTATCTCACTCAAGGATCCTACCACTTACAGAAGTATTGTTGGTGCATTACAATACTGCACACTTACTAGGCCAGATATTGCATACACTGTCAATAAACTTTGTTAGTTTATGAGTATGCCTACTGATGTTCACTTGCAAGCTGCTAAAAGATTGCTGCGATATCTCAAAGGCACTCTCTCCTATGGTATTACTCTTTCCAGAACTGCTCAACCCTCCTTGCTTGCCTTCTCAAATTTAGATTGGGCAGGGTGTCTAGATGATAGGAAGAGTACCAGTGGGCATGCTGTGTTTCTTGGGGCTAGTCTTGTTTCCTGGTGTTCTGGCAAGCAGAAAGTTGTTGCTAGGTCCAGTACAGAGGCTGAGTATCGCGCCTTAGCCAATGCCACTGCAGAACTTTAGTGGATTCAGTCCTTGCTTAAGGAGCTTCATGTTGGCTTGCCTCGCACTCCAATGCTGCTGTGTGATAACTTGAGTGCTACTTTTCTAGCCTCTAATCCAGTGTTGCATGCTAGGACAAAATATATTGAAATAGATTGTCATTTCATTCGTGACAAGGTGCTAAATAAGGAGCTGATTCTCTGTCATATACCGGCTGCTAATCAACTTGCTGATGTCCTTACTAAACCACTGTCAACCTTGGCTTTCCAAGCTAATCGTCACAAACTCACTGTGCTTCCTTGCCCCCTGAGTTTGAGGGGGGATGTTAGAAGTAAGAAGGTTGAGGTCTTTGATGGTAGTTAGGAATTGTTAGTTAACTATGATTAGGTAGTTAGTTGACTATAGTTAATGTAACTCAGGTGGTTATCCAGCTAAGCATGGTTAGCCAGCTAAGTAGATTATTTTAGAAAGTTAGTTAGTTAATTCAACAGCTTTGATGAGCTGTCAGTTGCTATATATGTGTGATACACGTGAATGAGAATTTCACTATTTAGAGAATTCATTTTTCACTTTCTTTCTCTGAAGCTTTCCCTTCTCTTTGCTCTCCCTTGTATCTCATCTTCTCTCTGCTTTCTGATATGGTTTCTGCTGCATAAGCTTTCTGCAGAATGCATATCTTTTCATTTCTTGCTTCCGCAGCTTAGAAACTCTAACAAAAATTTCAGCATATATAAGAGGTTCAATTACATACTCTCAAAAAAGACAGGAAACAACAAAAGAAAAAAACTTTCAAAGGGAAACTTAACTTTTTATAAAAAAGCCTTCAAAAAACATAAAGTAACTAGTTCTAATAAACAAAGCAAAATTGCTGTTTCTCATTTTTCTACTGTTATTTAATGATTATTTTGGTAAGGTACTACGTTAAAGTTTTATGCTGTTCACTTTTAGGACAAGGATTACTGTTATGAGGCAGTAAACATGGTTAAAATTCTACCAAGTAATTAAAATCATTGAATTGTCCTACTTTATCATGTAATTCCTCATCACCAACTTAGAGTAAAATTTAAAATAACAGTTGCAGAGAACAGTAAGAGTCTAAACAATTAAACACTTTTTACACTAGGTTGGTTAGCTCTAGATTTATGGAAGACCTTTCCACTGGATGAATGTATTTGTACTAAGGAACTACAGACCTTATCAACTTATCTTATATGAATTCCAGTTTTACCAAAAAAGAAAAAAAAAAAAAAACACTTTTTACACAGACAACTAAAGGAAACTTCCACAAACATGTCCTCCACAGAAAAGATTATTTCCAATGCCAACTATATACGTTGAAATTAACAGAAAATGCATTAGGAGGAGATTATCCCATTTATAATTCCTACATAGAAGGGAAGAAAGAGTTCTCCAAATCCACACCTTTGGATCTACCTGTACAGCCATATCCTTCACTACTAGATAACACTTAATAGCTTTTTTGACATACTGTCTTATGTACAAGGCATAAGATTACACACGTATGCAATTTTTCCTGAATAAAAGTTTAAATTAACTTGGAGAGTTGTACATCATTTTTCTCATTAGTGCCCTCCACCATATTTGACGAAATTGCAAGCTTCTTGAGATTTACTTTTGCAGTTACTTATTTGTTCTCAATTTATGTCTTTACTTGAAATTACCTATACATAGCCATAGAATTTACTCTATAAATATAACGCTTTTGGATAAGTTGGACTTTTTTCTTTTTTCGGTACGTGCTGTCCTCACGTACAAGAGTTGCTATCATTTTAAGATTATTATAACAGTATCTTCATATAAAGCTTGAGTTATGATGTTTGGTGAAGCAGAAAAACGATCTAAATCTTGCACGAGTTGAAGCCTTTACTTGATGACCCGTTGCTTTCTTATGCACCAAATGATTCTTTTTTTTTTTTTTTTAATAACCCAGTATAACTGGAGCGAGTCATCCCTGTTTCAGGAGTTCATTGTGGAAGCACATAGAACTATAATTTTGTGTGAATGAGTGCTTTGAGAATCTCTATTTTTTATTCAATGGAGACTTTGAACACATAACCTATCCTTAACCCTAAATGATTCTGAATAAAGTCATAGGCAGTTTGAATTGTGTAGTATCCAATTTGCTCAGTCTCAAAAAGGAAAGAGCTTATTATCAATAAATAATTTTTTTACTTTGGTAATGATTATGAATTCAAACTTAAAACCTAAACAAAGAACCCATAAATTCTAAAGACGATCTCCCACTTATACCTTAGTAACCTACTCTCAAATAAAAATCTATCAACTAAATGGACAATAAAAAATGAAACAATATAAAAGACGAATACTATGTGGCAAAATAGCTAGAAAAGTAGTAAGTTCAGCCAAAGCGATTATTAATTTATCAGTGTGATCATCTAGATGTTTACAATTCAGTCCATACATCATTATATAATTATTTATGTAGGTGACAGGTATATGGAGATGTATATATATAAATTTTGAGCAACCTAATTATACAATGTGATGTATCTGCCTAAAAAATGTTTCTCCAATTTAGCATTGCTATAGGGGCGGATCCTCGTTGTAGCTTGTGGGGGCAATTGGCCCCAAGAGCTCAAAGACATTACATGTAATGCATATACAATAATCTCATTGCCTCTACTATTTACAGTAATTTGCTCCCACTAAATATTGCTCTTGTCTCCACAACCCCTAGGGGCATATCCAAAAAATAATTTATAAATGTAGCTATGTATAGTGTTATAATTATCCAAAAAATAATAACTATAGGTTAAATTTTGAATTAAAAAATTATAAGAATAAATAAACACACAATACAATTTGTAGAATACTACAAAAAAAGTTTTTTTTTTGTCCAAGAAATANAGAGAGATAAGAATATGTATAGAACTTAAATTATTATTAATAACTTTTATTTGATCTAGTTAACTCATGAGTTCTTCTCTTGCTATGGCTTTGAATTTTGGAATGGATGACAAAATTGCTATTTGAACTTCTCATTTTATACTAGGAGCTTAAATATTTTCTTTTATAATGTTAATGAAAAATGAGTAAGATGTAGGGAACTTCCTTNTTTAATTTTGGCTTATATGTAAAAAGACCCTCTAAGGTTTAAAATGGTGCAAGAAACCCTTAAGCTTTACAATTTGTGCAAAAAAAGCTTACGTCTGTATTTTTATTAATTCATTGACAGAACTATCATGTGCCACTCATGTGAAGACTCTCCTTTCTAATAACTATTTTTATGATACTTTTGGCTATGACTTTGGATTCAAACCTAGAACTCTCAAGCATTAATGATGATCTCAATGCCATTCAACTATAAGATGTTTGGTCCTTTCTAATGACTCTAATCCCCACTTAAACATAATTAAGTATAAAAATATTTAAAATAAGAAAAAAACATAGTTCAAGAAAAATCTAAATTATAATTAATCTAATTGTTTCCATTCAGTTTATTCCTATACCTAAATTAAAGTGTGATACTAATCACTTATAAGTATAACCTAGGAAAGTGCTTATACTTGACATAAGTAAGAAAATTTAGTACTATTCACTTAATGTTAAAAGTAAAAGGAAGAAACTTTCAAAGACTTTTACCATGAAATGAGCCCTATAGTCACGCATAAATCTCAACATCAGTTTTGACTTTTACCTTCACTTGTTGCACATTTCAATAATCATGTTATGTGTATAAAAATTATTGCTCCTATTTGTTTGTACACCAACATGGTACACTTGTTGCCCTTGATTTGCTTCAATTTAGATTTGAGAGAAGAAAACTCTCAATTCTCTTTGTTTGGACTCCATATGCTTTTTGCTTAGAAATTTAAATCAAATGTGTCTATATGGCATGGTAGGCAGGGATATGGCAAATAACAGAGAGGTTAACTCCTGAACATCCTGTTTGATCGAAAGTCGGCATGCTCAATAATAAATAAACAACTAAGTGGTGAATTTATGTATAAGGAACATGAAATAATTTTTAATGACTATATATATAATTTAATATAAATTTACTCCCATTAAAAATATAAAATTGCATCCACTACTCACTACCACAAAATGTGTGGCTTATATGTGGTTAAATATTGACATGAATCTCATACTTTTTTCACAAATGAAATTGAGTTCAATTGAAATTATAAAGTCAAGATTTAGTTGAGACCAAATAGTAAGAAAATGTTAAAGAAAGGTACTATTATGTATAATATATTTATTTCCCTTTAAATATTTTTCTTATATATACATATAATTTTCTTAGATATTTTGGAGAAATAAAGGTAAGAAGCTTTTTGAGCTCAATCCCTACACCATTTATTTGAAACGATCTCCAACGTCCATCAGGGAGAAGAGTTAGTATAAATAAATAAGGCTTCTCATTTCGCAAAAAACAAATAAGAAGCCAATTATTTAAAGCATCAATTGAATTAATACAAGTTCTTCATTCTCTTTGTCACCACCATTCCTACTTTGTGAATGAGGTTGACTTAGTCTTTTCAAGAAGATTGAGAAATGCTAAGTATCAGCACAATTGTGTTGGAGTTTGTCTATTGTCAATATTTGTAAAATTATCCCCGCTAAATAGTAAGCAAATTCAAGCATCATTCATTGCCCCCACTACATAAGATTTCTAGATCCGCACCTGATTGCTATATGGTGTATAAAGAATTAGAACCGTGATACTTGGTAGCATGAGATTATTCTATCCTATCAAAGATGACATCCACAAAAACAGAGAAAAAAATTATAGTGAAAAAGAGTGGCAGATTTGCAAGAAATAGGACACTTTTCATTTTTTATATTGTTCCTACACATAAAAAATGGGAGAGAAGGCACATGCGAACATAGCATAGTTAAAAATTGACAAATGAGTAATATATCTCTTTCAAAATTTCACTTTGTAAATAATAAAATATAAATTTAAAATCTCAAAAATAGAATATAGGGAATTTGAATTTGGGAGGAGAATTGGAGAAATAGTCAAATGATTTGATCTTGCCAAAAAAAAAAAAGGATTGGCCCAAGCTAAAATTGAATGAGCCACGGGCTAATTTGGCCCAATTTTATTCAAACTGGAATTTTATTAACCCTACACTCTTTTAGAATAGGCCAATACGAACTAGCATACTTTGACAGCTCTAGCTATAATGCATAAATCTTAGTTGTTTTATGGCTATTTAGTCTATAAAGTGATCATTTAAGGAGCATTCTATTTCTATAAGAATGCTCCAGCATGATGCGTTTTGAAGGACACTTTTAAATTGTATAAGGTAACTAAAGGCCCAAGCACCTAATAAACTCAAAAAAAAAATAAAAACCCAATATCACTACAACCAACAAATTTACATTTTAATAGAATAGCTATGTATAGAAAATTCTGTGTTAAGAAATACATCGAGAACAAATGAGTAATTGGAAAAGTCAACATGGTTACGCTTGCAATTATGACAAATAAAAAAGGAGGGTCGATATGTAGATGAGAACACTAACAACAAAATTATTACTCCACCATATATATATATATGTCCGCTAATAAGAAATATGGGGCACACATTATTGTATTAATTTGAACTTCTATTTGGGTATTCATTGGAGGACCCTTTTTTAATTTATAGATAAATAGTAACTGTAATTACAATTGAGGGGATTCAACTCAAAGAAGAAAATTAGGAGACTAACCTTATGACTAGAAGCATACCACTCAACTAGGTTGGTGAACTTTTGGATAAATAAGTTAGGATAGGAGAAGAGCTTTAGAGTTACTATTTTCTAGAAAGGATCAATATTAGAAAACAGATTAAACAAGTGAATGCAATTAACAAAGATACAATAATGCTTTGCATAAATAAAAATATCATGGGAAGTTTAGTATGGAATTGAACCTCTTATCTTGAAAATTTAGCATCAATAACACAATATATTGAAACTACAAATTTATGCAAATAAGATCCGCTACTAAGACATTTTCTTGCTATATATACGAGACCACAACTGCGACTCCGACCGCGATCGGAAACGCATTTCAAATACTTGATCACGGACTATGGCAAAGGAATATACACCTGCCTGATTTTGTGGGTCATCTCCTCTTAATGAAACAAGGCTTTCTTTGTAGATTGCAAGGGATATATGCCATGGCTCACCATGAAATCCAAGGTCTTCAATCTCTAGAGTATGGGGATTACAAGATGCCACTACTCCTTGTTCGTCTACCACAACAATCTCATTGTTTCTCCAAATCCCCAACGGCCTTCTCACTTCTAGAATGGGTCCAATAGAAAAATACTTTGTCCAAGATTCTTCATTCCCATACTCTTCCATGACCCAGACTTTGATACATCGTTCTCCTCTATCATATGGAACATAAATCACACTAGCACATTCTTTAAACTCAAACATTTCAACTAGATCATATCCATCACTACCACCATTTGGCAGATTTATTCTGAACACTTCATCAACCATGTCAAATCCAATAAAAAACCAATTATCACTCATATATGCTTCAGAAACCAACCAGTGACACGCTCCATGAAGAATTGGAGTTGGCTGACTGTTCACATGTCCGTAGTATGGCACGGGGCTAAGGACATCTCTCCAACCATCAGATTTAGAATTTAGACGATATATTGCAGCTCCGCAAGGCATGGTATCAAGACGCTTATCATCATTCTCATTGAAAATCACAACAACTTTGTAGTCATTAGCCTTGGCGTCAAAACCAAAACCAGGAACCATTAGGTTATGATTGTTTGTCTTTGGGAAAGGAATAGCCCTAAATTCTCTCATGGAAGGGTTTAAAAATATGTAGAAAGATTCACTTTCTAGAAAATATATGCCATTGCAAGGACCCCGAAAATAAGTATATCCTTCCAGCTGCTTTAAATCTAAAAAATTTGGAGAGGACATGATGTTAGTTGTTTGGTCAAAGGAGATCATAGAGATGAAACAAGGGTCTTTTTCCTGTCGTGTATAGTCCTCATCAGGGTTGTTTGTATACATTCCCTGAACCAAGAGATGATGATCATATTTCAGGTTCATTTCGTTGAAGGAGACATAGTGTTTGGATACAAAGTTTGGGTCTTGGATGAGATGGCACCAGGATTTCTGAACGCATTTGAATCGCATTAAAGATTTCACGGCTAGCTTTAAAAGAATGTCGGGCACCAAATCTTGGAGATTTTCTCCGTTTCTTGTCATTTCTCTAGTTTCTAATTTTCTTGCATGATAGAAGACAAAATCTATATATGTTTATTGAACAAGAGAGCAACTCACTTTTCTTTAGCAATATAAATTCTTATTGAAGAGCATTCTATGTTATCCCAACCTATGCGGGAAAGCATGTGGCTGTTATGAATAGTGTCATTTTCTGAGATAGAAGTTCATATTAATATGGCAATGTATACACCATATTTCTCATTAGTGATCTCCACCATAAAAACTGAGCATATATATAGGGTAATAATTTTGTTGTTAGTGTCCTCTCATCCACATACCACCCTTCATTTGTTATTTGAGAAAATTGTAAGATTAACCAAGTTGAACTTTCCAATTACTTATTTATTGTTTATGTATTTCTTAACATGGAATTTTCTATACATAGCTATCCTATTGAGATGTAAAATTGTTGGTTGTGATGATATTAGATTTTTTTTTTTTTTTGGAGTTTGTTTAATGATTGATTCTTGAGTTGAGGGACCTTATACAATTAAAAATTTTATCCTTTGAAAGACATAATGTTGGAACATTTATAAAAATAGAATTCTTGTTAAATGAAGAAATGAAATTAAAATATTCTAATGTAGCTCTTGAGATAATGAGTTCTAAGACCACAACGGGCCATTATCAATCTTTAAATTCTCACTTTATAGTCTAAATAGCCAAGAAATAACTGTGATTTATATGCTGTAGCTCAAACACCCATGACAATCAATTCAATACTCATCAAAGGAAGGTAAGGACTAAGGAGTGCAAACACCCATCTACTGTGTTAGTAGGGGGTCGCAGGGGCGAGAGGTTAGTTACCAAATGTGGATACTTTTTATAACTCTGATGTTATACAAAATCTAAAAATAAAATACGAAGGTTAAAAAGGACTAAAAGAGATCTTAAGGATAAAATTTAGTTAAATTCATTTGATCCAGATTCATATTACGCTAACTAGGTGTACGTTTAATTAGGTTTGTCGCTGAGAATGGGTCCAAAGAGGGAAGCAATGTGCAACTGGTGAGAAGTGAACGAGATGATGATGTAGAATTTCCCTTGGTAATCCCGAGTAGCATTGATAGTCCCACAAAAAATGGAAGACTCCCCCTTGAAGCCACATTGCGAGAATGAACAGTGAGTCTTACTCAGGTGACGCTCACAAACATGATTACAAGGATGGTCAGCTCTACACTTAAATAACGTGGCATGCCCAATCATTTAGATTTTAGTGTGCCTTCTACAACCTTCCACTTAATTTTTCTCTCTTGTTATAATGGTGTGTATGCTTGTGCATGAGTGTCAATTTTGTTGGGTTGGATGATTCCAATTTTGGCTGAAAGTACTGCTTGGTTTTCAGAGAAAGCTACACCAAAGTTCATATTATACAAATTAGAATAATGTAAATTACGTTATTTATAATAAATATTGTTCACATCCTGTGAATATGATAGCATATAGGCTGCAGATCTTATGCACTATAGCTGTGGAATCAAACTTTTAGCGTGAAGCTGATTTCTATGATCGCTTTTCGGTAAGATAATACCACTAATAGCTATAAAATCTAGATATTAAGTTCATTGTTAAATAAAATCAAAAGAAATAGTAAAAGGTGAAAGTCTAACGGTGTTAAGTTGTCGAAATTAACATTGAAATAAATTCCACTGGCTGTGGATGGAATAATAAACCTAAATTTAAAAACAACGTATGACATATGTTGCTCTCTTGATAGTTTAAATTAAAAGAATAGTAAGATGTGCTGGAGGAATATTCATGGATATATAATTAAGGAACGTAAAAGGTACTAAAATCCCAATAGTTAGTAATTCATTATTCATTCATTAATTCATAACCAAATCAACTTTATTTATTTTAGATGAGCACTTCAAGCATGCATATATGGAACATGCTTAATCATGAACCATTCATTACACTTGCACGGTAGGTAGTACTGGTACTGGAGTTCAGGGAAATATCACATTCTTTATCCAATCCCTCGTTCCACAAGATATGCTTGATTGACAATTCATCAGTAGTTTGTTCTTCCCAAAGCAGATGTGGACTTCAGAAAGCTGGTAATTTCCGCCAGCGTCTTGCACACACCTTATATCTGCAAGGTGATTTCCCAAGCCATTCTGAAGGGCAAACAGTATATATTTTTTCATGTATGAACCTCCGTTTGCACGCACACCTAGATAAAAATAGTTCAAATATATGTATATATGTAAGAAGAACAGAACCTTAGACAGAGAAATATATACTAATCAAATCCATTATATTATATATAATTAGTTGGATTAAAAGGAATTTAAATAGATATTGATGTATATACCTTTACTTTCCAATCTGGGAAGGGGGTTAAAATTTTTCAGAAGGCCCATTGTCTCTCTGAAGTAAGTTGTTGGAGACATACCGGAGCACATCCCATGCTCATTCCACTCGTGAAGCCAGAAGGACTTGGCGTGGTTAGCATTTTTTAGATTCGGCCAATAGCTGAGAAGGTCTTTTTTCAACGGTAGAGCCTGACACATGCATTATTCTATATTAATTCAATATAGAGATGTTGCTTAAGTGCATGACTGTGTGTGTTTATCCGAGATGTTGCTAAAGAAATGTTCAAATATATATATATATACACACACACAAAATTAATAGAAGGGGGAAAAAATTGGTTACATCTGTATCATAGTCAATAGGTGGAAAAGGTCCTATGGGACAATTTTTGCGTTGAGGCTAAAGGCCATGAATGGTAAATTTATGGGGAGGGCGTATGGGATAGCAGGGATTTCGTCTGCAGAAAGTGTTGGGCCAGGTTAAAGATAACACGTAAAAAGGCAAAGTTGAAGAATGACTTGGAGATGGTGGTAATGGAGTAGGACGAGCTGAAATTACGAGAGGAGGTGGCTGAGTTGGCCGTGGGGGAGGAGGAGGAGGAGGTGACTGAGTCGGCCGTGGAGGAGGAGAAGGTGGTGGCTGAGTAGGACGACTTGGAGATGGAGTAGGACGAGGTGGAGTTACAAGAGGAGGTGACTGAGTTGGTGCTGAAGGAGGTGGCTGAGTTGGCCGTGGGGGAGGAGGAGGAGGTGACTGAGTTGACCATGGAGGAGGAGAAGGTGGAGGCTGAGTAGGAATACTTGGAGATGGAGTAGGACGAGGTGGAGTTACAAGAGGAGGTGGCTGAGTTGGTGGTGAAGGAGTTGGCTGAGTTGGCCGTCGGGGAGGAGGAGGAGGTGACTGAGTTGGACGTGGAGGAGGGGAAGGTGGTGGCTGAGTTGGTCATGGAGGAGTACGACCACCAGGTCACCGACTAGGATTTTTGCCGTCACCTGCGGATAAGAGAATTCCTAGGAATATCAGAGAAATAAGGAACATGAACTTTGTCATGGTGGAAATAGATGGGATTGGCTAGCTACTGATTAGTGTGTGAATGAGCAAGGGTATTTATAATCATCACACAACACCATTCTAAGGAGAAAGTATAAGATTTCAAAAATTCAAACTTCAGAACATGTGTGGTTGAGTTCCAAAGTACCATTTATGTGAGAGGACAAGAAAAAAAAAACATCTCATATTCTCATTGACAACGAGGGTGGGGCGTTTAACCAAAAAGTAAATGAAAGAAAATAATGCGGTGTGGCCTTCTCACTCCTCTGCATGCGTACAACTTACAAGGTGTATGTAGCCACCAAAACAATACATCACATGAATTTATCTCACTATATATCAACTCTATAATTGCTCAAACCTAGGTCACGATATGAATAAACTTACAAAACATATCAACTCAAGAACTACATGAACCATACCTCACTCTATTGATAAACTTACATTAGAACTAGATAATGTGATGTACTCTCAAGGATAACATTTTAAGACAACTTAACAGGGGTATAGCCCTACCCACACCCTTCATTAAGGGGCTTCCAGTGGGACCTAAAGGCCGAATTTAGTGTTATTACAAATACTCAAAAAATTGATTCATACAGTATGTGATAAGACACAAAGTTTTTTATAAAATGCAAGAAAGATATGATATAAGAAAGTATATCAAACAAAAAATTTAACTTTCACCAAAAAATAGAATTTTGCACGCTTTCCTATATCATACAGTTCTTGCATTTCATAAGAAATTGTGTGTTCTATCACATACTAAGAGACTCAATTTTTTAAGATCTTAGCAACGATAACAAATTCACTGGATGGATTCTACCGGAACCCATCCAACTAGATAGGAGGGTAGTACTACCCTCTCATTTTTAGTGATTGTAGCATAGTCATCACCTAATTATATACATGTTTTTATTTTAATTTTCTGATTATTTGTACTATTTGACATTGAACAAAAAACTAACAAGGCTTAGAGATTTTTCCTAATTGGACTAAATTGTATTAAATTGTTAATGGACTTAATTCCTAAATCTAATTGAACAAAAATAAAGACGCCTAAATTGTCATGGAAGAGTATGTGAATGAAGAATTTTGGACAAACTAACTGGACCCATTGTAGGGGTTCATAGGCCATTGGGGTTTTTGACAAACATGGAGTAATGGCATTATGAGATACCCATACTCTAGACATTCAAGACCTTGGATTTTAGGCTCAGCCATATCAATTATTCCTTGCAATCTACAAGGAGAGCCTTGTTTCATTAAAGAGGAGACGATCACAAAATCAAGCAGGGGTATATTCCTTTGCTATAGTTCCTCAAATGTATTTTGGGTCGAGGTTGGATTGCAGTTGTGGTTTCATTATAGAAATGGAAGGAAAACGTATTAGTACAATTTGCATTTGTACACTGTATTTGAGACCACAATAATGTGAGCGTAATTGTGTTATTGATGCAAAAATTTCAGCATATATAAGAGGTTCAATTCCATACTTTCAAAAAAGACAGGAAATAACAAAAGAAAAGAACTTTCAAAGGGAAACTTAATTTCTTATAAAAAAGCCTTCAAGATACACAATTACTTTCATTTGAAACCCAATCAAAGAAATAAAATCATATAAGAAGCACAACTATACAGGAACGTTAAGAAAAAAATGTTATTACTTCTAATAAACAAAGCAAAATTGCTGTTGCTCATTTTTCTACTGTTATTTAATTATTATTTTGCTATGGTACTACGTTAAAGTTTTATGCTGTTCACTTTTAGGACAAGGATTACTGTTATGAGGCAGTAAACATGGTTAAAATTCTACCAAGTAATTAAAATCATTGAATTGTCCTGCTTTATCATGTAATTCCTCATCACCAACTTTGAGTAAATTTAAAATAACAGTTGCAGAGAACAGTAAAAGTCTAAACAACTAAACACTTTTTACACAGACAAATAAAGGAAACTTCCACAAACAACATGTCCTCCACAGAAAAGATTTTTTCCAATGGCAACTATATACGCAGAAGTTAACAGAAAATGCATTAGGAGGAGATTATCGCATTTATAATTCCTACATAGAAGGGAAGAAAGAGGAATCATTCCCCTTAATAATACATTTTGAAAAATTATTTCCCTTAATAGGATAGTATTGAAACTATTTCTTAAAAAGGGGTAGTTTAATTTTTTATTAGTTTTTTAGGGAGAGAGAGAACAAAGTGGTCCCTTTTGGTGGTCCCTTATAGCAAAATAAATTGCTAACAAGGTGTTCCCAATTTTTGTTTTCTGCTGGACCCTTTTTTTTTCCCCTTACAAAAATAGAATCTAAACACAAAGCATGCACAAGGCTCTAATACCAATTATAAACATACACACACAATAAGCTTAGAAAGCATTCTTTAATTGATTAAAACATACTTGTGGGCAGTTCGTCCTACAAGCTTCGTCTATAGTTCTTCAACTATAAACCTTCTCTCCTACCTTGACTAGCAATCACCTTAACACTGCAACTACTTCTTGTAATCTTTACTACTAATTCTTCTGAATACCAGGAATAGGACAGCATGTAAAGAAGTTTAGCAGAACCCTGTTCTTACTGGGTTTGAGGACTTTTGGAGATAGCAGCTATGTGTTAAATTGAAAGAAAGCAACCAAAGATACAAAGGAACATTTCTTTTATTGATGATAGCTTTAGTAAGCTTACAGACTCTACTCTCTTTGGACTAAAGGAAGTTTTTAGAACATAGCTTTTCTCAACACACTTAGCCTTCTTTTTCTCACACCTTACCTGACTCCCCTTTACAAGACACAATCTGTTTCCCTTTTATAGACAAAAGAGCGGACTTCAAACTTTAGATTCTAAACTTGACAGAATAAAAGATAAGGTTCAAGCACTTTGCATGAGTGCTCAGGTACTGTACAAGAGTCACAAGACTCGACTATTTCTTCACCTAATTCTTCTATCTTACAAGGGTTTTGTCACAAAGTCTTCAGAAGCTACTTCAGAGGTGGCAGATGATTGTGACAACTCATCCTTCCATCTGATTTACAATGTTGTCCCATGCATCTGCATTAAATACGTGGTCTTTCCATCCATGCTCATTCTCATGCATGTCACCAAGTGTTTCTTCATTATCATGCATGTTTCCAAGTTTTTCTTTGTTATAATGCACGCTGCCATATGTTTCAATATCCATGAAAGTACTACCATGTGTCACTTCAGTCTATGCTCCAAAGAAGTCTTTCAAGGCTTCATGGCATTCCTTGGTCATTTCTACTGTTAAGTTGGCTATTCTTTTGGTGGTTCATCTAGAATTATCTTCTCATTTTTCTTTAAAAAATAATTCTTTCTATTGCGGAAAAAGTCTTCCAGTCTTTTTGCAAGAGAGCAAAATAGTGATTTACCAGTTCACAAGCTTTTAATAATGCGATAGTTTTTTTCACTAAGGTCTTTTACTTCTTTTTGACAAAATAGACTTCCAGGCCCCTCATTCCTTTGTAGTCGTACAATGTGAGAGCTTGAAAAGAATCGAGTTTCTTCTCCTTCTTTTGGAGGGACACTAAAGATTATCATAGTGAACTTTTGCCAATAACAATGTTGTCTCTCCCATTTTAAAGCATCTTTAATAATTTGAGGGAATAATTTGAATAATTTGTCGATTTTAAATCTAGTGAAAGAAATTTTTCAAAGTAGACCTTGTTCAAACAGCCAGGCAGCTTGATATGAAGGGCAATCACCATCTATTACCCACCAATTATTTCCATCTTCAAATAAACAATACATTTCAGGTTGATCTTGGCTTGGATCTATATTCAGGACTTCATAAGCTTGGAGCCATTCTTCCATAGGCGTTGGCTTTGTAGTTAAAATCTTCTCTTGAATGTCAGGTGGCATGAATTTCTTCATGTTTTGAAGAACAGCTTCCCGTTGATGTGAGAACCACACCTTGTCGAGGTTAATAAAGGCAGATAATAACCAGTAATAGAATAAACCTTTGCTCTATTTTTAAAGATAATTTTTTCTGATAAGTTTTTAATTTGAGTTTTTATAGTGGAAACCATCCATAAATCTACATGTTCAGCCAAGTGATTTATGCTTTCTTCAACTAATTTTATTCTTAAGACTAGTGATTCATCATCCATACTTGCTTCAAGTTCTTTGGATAGAAGCAAATTCTCTAAGACTTTTAGCATCTTGTTTATTTTTCCCCGTACTGAGGAATCAATATATATAGAGAGTTTTTCCATCACCTGATAAGTTTTTTCAATCAGAACCTTTTGTGATCTTGATTCAATTCCATCTATGAGTGCCATCATAATCCTTTTTTCTTCTTGGTTGAGAGATTCCTCAGCCATTTGTTTTAATCCCATTATTTGTCTTCTTTTCAAACTTGAAGGATCCATTTCCTGTAAAGTATAAACAAGTTCTCTTGTTAGAGCATCATGCAAATTATTTTTCTCACCTTTTATGTGTTCTACCTTGAATTTGAATTGCCGAAACCATTATTGCCATCTAAGAAATCTCCAATGCTGCATACACTTATCAAGATTATTCTTAATAAAAGCTGCAAAATTTTTATTATCCGTCCTTATAAGGAACTCTCGAGGAGATAAAAATATTTCAAACTTTTATATTCCTCTTTTAACCGTTAATAACTCTTTTTCATTACTGTGATAATTCTTTTCAGCTAGTTTAAAAGTACCACTCGCATAAGTGCTTAACTCTTCTTCACCAATTTGCTTATTTCTTGCTTTTAATGTGGCACTCCAATAGTTATCAGAAGCATTGGTTTCTAATATCATGAAATCTTCTTGATTAGGCATTTTTAACCTTGGAAGATCCATTACTTCTTGTTTTACCTTGTGTATATACTGACTATCCTCTCTTGTCCAACTCCATTCTTTGTTTTTCTTGTAATGGATTTCTTAATTCTTTATGAATTTTTCTCCATATGTTAAGCATCCTAAAAATCTTTGTAGCTGCTTTTTATCTTCTATTCTATTAGGAAATTGATGTATCTTTTCTAGCACATGAGGTTGCATTTCCACCTTTCCTTGTTCTAAAGTTAATCCTAAGAACTCAATCATACCCTTTTCTAATACTATCTTTTTCTCAAACAAAATAATTCCATGTTCTTTAAATTTTTCAGCAACATACATTAAATGTTTTTTCCTTGTTCTAAAGTTAATCCTAAGAACTCAATCTTAGCCTTTTCTAATACTATCTTTTTCTCAAACAAAATAATTCCATGTTCTTTAAATTTTCAGCAACCTGCATTAAATGTTTTCCGTTTTCATTCTGGTTTTTACTAAAAACTAAAATATCATCCACATATAATACACAAAATTCTGTAAGATCTTGAAATATATTATTCATTCTTTTCTGGAATATTTTTAGAGCTACACATAACCCGAAAAGCATAACTTTCCATTCATAATGTCCTTGAGGAGCACTAAAAGCAGTTAATGGTATAGATAGTTCTTCCATTTTAATTTTCCAATACCCAGATTTACAATCAAATTTACCAAAAACATTAGCTTCTTGAATACTATTTAACAAAACTTCTTTATTTGGAAGATAATATCCATCAAATTTAATTGCATGATTTAAGGCTTTATAATTTATGACCATTCGAGCCTTCCCTCTTTTTATTTTGGATGATTTCTAACCATAAAGACCGGCGAACTATGAGGTGATATGGAAGGTTGGATTAGTCCTTTCTCAAGGAGTTCTGCTAACTATTTTTTGAATTCCTTTATGTCATCTGGTCTATAGGTTATGGGTTTTACTCTAATTACCTTTTTTTGGATCTATGAGTTCAATCTTTGCTCTGATCTTGTCTTTTTCCTAAGGTTTTAAAGGGTCTGCACTTAAGTTTTCTTTTAGTCTTACCATTATCTCTTTTGAGCTTGGAACCTTTTCTTTAACCATTTTTAGTTCTTCTAAGATGTAATGATCATTTAGTTCTTGAATCCAAGTTTCTAATTTGTCTTCCTCTTCTAGATTATCACCACGTTTACTAGTGGGAAACTCTGATATTAACTTCATGGGTAATGATATATAACAAGAAAGTTCATTTTCGTTAGTTTGAGGTGCAAAACCAATAGTATACTTTTGCCCAGCCTCAGTTAATAGAGGTATACTAATAGGCGAGTTGCCTAGCTGAATATAATCAGCATGCTGAACAAAAGGTCAGCACATTCTTTGTTTTAGGAAATTATTTCCTAGTAATAAAGCTCCATCAATTTGAGGAAATTGCCATAAGTTTTCTATCACAAAAACTTGATTATTTAATAGTATAGGAACATTTTTTGACAGTTTGTTTAGTTGAATTTTCTCTCCATTGGTTGTTATTAAGTGTTTTGGTTTTACCTTTTGCCAATGCTCTTTGGGAAGAGTGTTAGGATGTCCTAATGTAAATAAAGCACCAATATCAATGCAAGCATCAAGTGTATAAGAGTGATAACCATTTAAATCAAACTTCACACTAATATATGAGCTGTTCTTTGAAGTTTTTACAGATTTTAAAGGCTCATATATTCTCGTGGTATTAACTTCATCACATTCATACACAGATGTTACACTTGGACTTTCTTGTCTTAGCATGGCTAGGTTTAATTTTTCTTTTATTGGTAACCTTACTTCTTTATATCCTATTATTTGTGAATCCTCTTCCTTTTCAGTTTCATTCATTTTTACTTTTGGATTTATTACCATTATTTCTCCATCTCCCAAATAGGATATGTCTAAATCTTCTCTTGGTCTCAAACTAGAAGGTTTATGCTCTATTAACCATTTATTAGGAATTTGTAGTTCTTTCCAAGGTACGGTTCTTGGTATCATGGGTTCCATTTTAAAAGCTAGGTGTGTAGTGTTTACTAATCTATAGATTATCCTATATTGTACCAAAATTTGTTGGCTTCCCTTTAACATGTGTTGTCCTTGAGTTTGAATTTTTAACATTAGACCCTTAATTATGTTCTTATCTCCTAGACTTATATGATATCCAGGATAAACATCAAATGCTATTGGTCCATTATGGAAATTAGAATGAACTCCTCCAATTATGGCATCTTTTAATTTTAGGTGCCTACAATCAAGAAGACATGCTAAAACTAGAGCATCTATCCCTTTTTGGAACAAAGGGCACATCTTGACTTGTACTAATCCTATGTGCACATAATTATATTTTTCTCTCTATTCTTTTATCCTTTTATGATCAAAAACTGGTATCATAACATTTCCTTCTTCTATCTGTTCTATGGCAGTGACTCCTTCAAAGGTTTCAATACTTAGTTTGCTAGTTAGATTCCAGAATTTTTCTTTATAAACTTTTTTTTTTCTTTTTTGGGTAGTTTCCATTTTATCTTTCCTTACTCCTCTTCTCCTTCAGGTTCTATTTCCCAACTTTCTTCAAATGGATACAGTTTTTGTAAACTAGTAGTTCCAGAGTTTTCTATTTCTTCAGCCATCATTCCTACATATTCATATTCTTTTTCTTCTTCTTTAGACTCAATATCTGAGTCTTCCCATTCATAAATACTTTCAGTATCTGAGATTTCAGAATTACTTATCATTTCATATTCAGAATCTAGTTCTTCATCGGCCTTTACTAGTTTTGCATGTTTCTTAGGATGTCTTTTAGGACATTCAAGGGCTATATGACATTTTTCTTTACAAATCCAGCAAGTAAGTTTAGATTTAGGTTTTCTTTGCGGACACGGAGGCTTATTTTTATCTTCAGGTCTATTTTGATAGCTTCTTCTTCTTCTAAAGTATTTTCCTCTATTTAGTTTCTCTTTGTAGTTCTTAAACTTTTGAAATATTTCTTATATTTTTTATGTTTCTTTTCTCTGTGACATCCATATTGTCCAAGCATATCAACTAGTTTTCCACAACAATTTTTACTCATACTTCCTTCTAATATTTTCTTGGAGTCTTCTATAGCAAGAGTGTTAGTGTAATATTCTCTCATTATTTTTCTTACAAATTGGATTCTTAATCCTAAAGTATCTATCCTTTCATCTTCTTTTAGATTTTTCTTATATCTTTGGGCTATGAGTCGATTCCATGTTTGAGGTAGTTTGTCAAAAAATTGCTCAATCCAAAAATAAGTCTAAGAGTTGTTTAGCTCATAGTAGTACTTCTTCACATGTATACTCATCAAATCAACACATATCGCATATTCTTACCTTGGTTAGTTTTTCTCTAATGCTCTCTTCATAGAGCCCTTCATTATCTTGCTCTCCACAAAAGTCTCATTTTATTTCTTTAGCCATAAAAAAGATTATTTCATCTCTCATATTTATCTTATCTTTAAAGCAAAAGTTAGGCGAGTCTTTGAACCTTTCCTAGAAATTTTTTACCTATTCCTCTCAGAGTTCCTTCTAAGAAACTCTTTGTGAATTCAGTACTCCAACCATTTGCTTTTATTACAAGGTCATTTTCTTGTGCACAATCTTCAATTATTTTCTTAGGATCTTTTGCACAGTTTATATCTAGATAGACTCCTATTGTGGCTACTGCTTGAGGTTTTTTATCAGGATTAGGCATAAATTCGTATCTAACAGGTGTTTTATATCTACCAGTTCCAGTTTCTCCTTCTAGTTTTCCTGGGACAACTTCAATAAAATAATGTTCTTGGCTTCTATCTAAGATTTATTTTACAAAACTCGGAAGTGGAGGTGGTTGTCTTGGTGTTTCATTTGCCCCTTTTTTCTTTTGCTTTTAAATATTCGGTGTACCTTTTGAAATATGCTTCTAATTCGGCTGAATTCCATCCAGAAAATTCATTCTTACTCCCAGATGCTTCTTCTCCATTTTCATCTTTTATAGTTCAAATTCTTCCTTCATCATTCTTAGGAGAATCTAAATTTTGTAATTGTTGTTCCTAATACATCATATCTTCTATTGTTTCATCATTTTTACATGTTCTAGTGGTGTTGTTTTAAACCTTCCCTAGTTACATATCTATAGCTCTTGATTTTTCATTGGTAAGGTTTTTAATGTTTGTTCAACATTTTTTAATAACCCTTTACTCTCATTGGTTAAGTCTAATTTTCCAATTTTGGATATTGCTTTTAAAATCTTTTCTAGTTTCTCTATTTTTTTGACTGAGTAATATGCCAAATCTGATATGAAATTTACTACTCCTAGGTTATTAGAGTTCTTCAAATCCACTCCTTTCATTCTACTTGTACAGCCATATCATTCACTACAAGATAACAACTATTAGCTTCCTTCTTTTTTTTTGGGTTACAAAAATAATAATAAATATAGGTTACTCTAATACTACTAAGCAAGGCGCAATGATGTGCTGAGATCCCACAAGGAGACAGACATATGCCCACCCAGAAAATTACCTCCTAGGACTTTTTTGGCCCATAGAGATACCTATTAGCTTCTTTTACATACTTTCTTATGCACAAGGCATAAGACTGCACACATGCAATTTTTCCTGAATAATAGTTCAAATGAACTTGGAGAGTTGTACACCATATTTCTCATTAGTGGCCTCCACCATATTTGACAAAATTGCAAGCTTCTCGAGATTTACTTTTGCAATAACTTATTTCTTCTCAATTTATATCGTTACTTGAAATTACCTATACATAGCCATACATAGACAACTTAATTATATACTTGTTTTTTATTTCTATTTTTGTACTATTGTGAAATTGGGCTAAAAACTAACAAGGCTTTGGGTTTTTTTTTTTTTTTTTTTTTTTTTTTTTTTTTTTTTTTTTTTTTTTTTTTTTTTTTTTTTTTTTTTTTTTTTTTTTTATTTTTTTTTTTTTTTTTTTATTTTTTTTTTTTTTTTTTTTTTTTTTTTTTTTTTTTTTTTTTTTTTTTTTTCTAATTGGACTAAATTGTATTAAATTGTTAATATGTACCTAATTCCTAAATCCTAATTGAACAAAAATAAAGATGCGTAAAGTCATAAGTAGAACTAAACAACCACCACCAACATTATCATCTACAATTGAGTCCTCAAATGATCATAATCAAGTTTAACAAAATCCTAATGGAACAAATTATTATAACCAAGTGTGAGATAGGCCAAAAGAGAAAATAGAAATAAGAAAGAGAACCTAAATCCCACTTTTTTTTTGGAATATAAAAAAAATCATCCCATAAAATTTTAAAATATAAGACTATATAATAGAGAGTAACATATCTCTTTCATAATTTTACTTTATTTACTCTTAATAAATTTAAATTTAAAGTCTTAAAAATATATAGAATATATAGGGATTTTGAATTTGGTAGGAGATTTCAAGAATTAGGCCAAACAATTTGATCTTGCCAAAAAAAAAGTGGTGTTGGCCCACCCCAAACCCAAATGGGCCACAAACCAATTTGGGTTGGGATTTTATGAACCTAAATCTTAGTTATTTCATAGTTATTTAGCCTATAAAGTGAGCATTTAAGGAGTGATCATGGCCCATTGTGGCCTTAGGACCCATTTTGCCTTAAGAGCCTCATTAGAATATATTAATTTCATTTCTTCATTTAACAAGAATTTTATTTTTATAAAAAGTTCCAGTATGATGCCTTTTGAAGAACAAAGTTTTAAATTGTATAAGCTACCTCAGGGCTCAAGAATCAAATAAAATCAAAAAAGAAAAAAAAAAATATCAACACAACCAACAAATTTACATTTTAATAGAATAGCTACGTATAGAAAATTCTATGTTAAGAAATACATCAAGAATAAAAAAAAATAATTTGAAAAGTCAACATGATTAAGCTTGCAATTATGTCAAATAAAAAAGGAGGGATGATATATAGATGAGAACACTAACAACAAAATTATTACCATATATATATATATATATATATATATATATATATATGCTAGGTTTTTGTGGTGGAGACCGCTAATAAGAAATATGGGGCACACATTACTGTATTAATTTGAATTTCTATTTGGGTATTCATTGGGGGACCTGTTTTTTTTTTTTAACTTATAGATAAATAATGACTGCAATTATAATTAAGGGGATTCAACTCAGAAAAGAGAATTAGGAGACCAACATTTTGACTAGGAGCACACCACTCAACTGGGTTAGCAAACTTTTAGATTGATAAGTTATGATAGGAGAAGAGCTATAGAGTTACTATTTTTTGGGAAGGATTAATATTAGAAAACAGATTAAACAAGCGAATGCAATTAACAAAAGATACAATAATGCTTTGCATAAACAAAAATATGATGGGAAGTTTAGCATAGAATAGAACCTCTTATCCTGAAAATTTAGCATCAATAACACAATACATTGAAACTACAAATTTATGCAAATAAGATCCGCTACTAACACATTTTCTTGCGATAGAAACGAGACCACAACTGCGACTCCGACCGTGATCGGAAACGCATTTCATATTCTTGATCATGGACTATGGCAAAGGAATATACCCCTGCTTGATTTTTTGGGTCATCTCCTCTTAACGAAACAAGGCTCTCCTTGTAGATTGCAAGGGATAAATCCCATGGATCAGCATGAAATCCAAGGTCTTCAATCTCTAGAGTATGGGGATTACAAGATGCCACTACTCCTTGTTCGTCTACCACAACAATCTCATTGTTTCTCCAAATCCCCAACGGCCTTCTCACTTCTAGAATGGGTCCAATAGAAAAGTACTTTGTCCAAGATTCTTCATTCCCATACTCTTCCATGACCCAGACTTTGATACATCGTTCTCCTCTATCATATGGAACATAAATTACACTAGCACATTCCTTAAACTCAAACATTTCAACTAGATCATATCCATCACTACCACCATTTGGCAGATTTATTCTCTGGAACACTTCATCAACCATGTCAAATCCAATAAAAAACCAATTATCGCTCATATATGCTTCAGAAACCAACCAGTGACACGCTCCATGAAGAATTGGAGTTGGCTGACTGTTCACATATCCATAGTATGGCACGGGGCTAAGGACATCTCTCCAACCATCATATTTAGAATTTAGACGATATATTGCAGCTCCGCAAGGCATGGTATCGGGACCATCATCATCATCCTCATTGAAAATCACAACAAGTTTGTATTCATTAGCCTTGGCGTCGAAACCAAAACCAGGAACCATTAGGTTATGATTGTCTGTCTCCGGGAAAGGAATAGCCCTAAATTCTCTCATGGAAGGGTTTAAAAATATGTAAAAAGATTCACTTTGTAGTAAATATATGCCATTACAAGGACCCCGAAAATAAGTATATCCATCCAGCTGCTTTAAATCTAAAAAATTTGGAGAGGACATGATGTTAGTTGTTTGGTCAAAGGAGATCATAGAGATGAAACAAGGGTCTTCTTCCTGTTGTGTATAGTCCTCATCAGGGTTGATTGTATACTGTCCCTGAACCAAGAGATGATGATCATATTTCAGGTTCATTTCGTTGAAGGAGACATAGTGTTTGGATACAAAGTTTGGGTCTTGGATGAGATGGCACCAAGATTTATGGACGCATTTAAATCGTATTAAAGATTTCACAGATAGCTTTAAAAGAATGTCGGGCACCAAATCTTGGAGATTTTCTCCGTTTCTTGTCATTTCTCTAGTTTCTATCTTTCTTGCATGATAGAAGACAAAATCTATTTATATATTTATTGAACAAGAGAGCAACTCAATATAAATTCTTACTGAAGAGCATTCTATGTTATCCCAACCTATGCGGGAAAGCATGTGGCTGTTATGAATAGTGTTATTTTCTAAGATAGAAGTTTAGATTAATATGGCAATGTGTACACCATATTTCTCATTAGTGGTCTCCACCATACAAACCGAGCATACATATAGGGTAATAATTTTGTTGTTAGTGTCCTCTCATCCACATACCATCCTTCATTTGTTATTTGAGAAAATTGTAGGATTAACCAAGTTGAATTTTCCAATTACTTATTTTATCTTTATGCATTTCTTAACATGGAATTTTCTATACATAGTTATCCTATTGAGATGTAAATTTGTTGGTTGTGATGATATTAGAACTTTTTATTTTTTATTTTTTTTTTAGTTTGTTTGATGCTTGATCCTTGAGTTGAGGGACCTTATACAATTAAAATTTTTATCCTTGGAATTGAAAAGACATAATGTTGAAACATTTATAAAAATAGAATTCTTGTTAAATGAATAAATGAAATTAAAATATTCTAATGTGGCTCTTAAGACAATGAGTTCTAAGGCCACAATGGAGCCATTATCAAACTTTAAATGCTCACTTCATTCATTAATTCATAACCAAATAAACTTTATTTATTTTATATGAGCACTTCAAGCATGCATATATGGAACATGCTTAATCATGACACATTCATTACACTTGCACAGCAGGTAGTACTGGTACTGGAGTTCTGGGAAATATCGCATTGTTTATCACATTCTTCTCCACAAGATGTGCTTTGTCGACAATCCGTCAGTAGTTTGTTCTTCCCAAAACAGATCGATGTGCACTTCAGAAAGCTTGCAATTTCGGGCAGCGTCTAGCACACACCTTATATCTGCCCGGTGATTTCCCAAGCCAGTCTGAAGGGCAAACAGTATATCTTCTTTCTCGTTTGAACCTCCGTTTGCAAGCACAGCTAGATAAAAATAATTCCAATATATGTATATATATCAGAAGAACAGAACCTTTGAGATGGAAATTAAAAGACCAATCTTATGACTGGGAGCACACTCCACTAAACTAAGTTGGGGGACCTTTGGATTGATAAGTTAGGATAGGAGAAAAGGTTTATTAGAGATACGTTTGGGCAATTGGGCAAGCATGGGTTGCAAGCAAAGGCTATCAAATCCTTCTCTTTTGATACAGTTGTTACCACAACTAGGTGTAGTGTAACCATTTTGAACTTGGGTAGTGGTTTAATGCAGAATTTAGGGACAACGTGCAATATTCCTTTACGAATACTAACACTATGATAATGATTTGGATTCCTTTCATTTTAAATATGGCCAAAGTTAGTTTTTTTTTTTTTTTTAATTAACTAATATCTTTGTTTCGCTAGTGCTACATATAGATATTTATTCTTAGGTGTTGAAGACCACATACAAGCTACAAAATACAAACGGAAAATGTCAAGCAGCTATACTTTTGTTAAATTTGATACTGTGTGTCTTCAAGAATCTTAAACTCAATATTGATTTACTCTGTGGTTAACTGGGTATGCTATGATTGAATGTCATTGAATTTTTAGATTGTAAAAATTTACAAGACATTGATAAGATATTAGCTTATTAAATGAGATTTTAATGAGGTTTTATTTTTTTGAAGGATCTTAATATGATCTGCAAGTTTTATTTTGAAAGTTCTTTTCTTTTCTCTTTTTTTTTTTCTTTTTTTTTTTTCCTTGTTAATTAGGTCTACATACTTTTCCTTCAAAGAATCATGATTTTCTAATGTAAATTTTGCTTATAAAAATGAAACTTTGCTAATCAAAAACATGCGAAGCAACATAATAGAATTAGAAAAATTACAAATTAAACAAGTGAATGCAATAAATAGTCAGTCCTACATGATGAACAAGCAGCACACCGGTTGAATATAAAATGCAGAAAATGAATGAACATTCTAGGGCATAATTAACAAAAGATACAACAATGCTCTGCATAAACAAAAATATCATGGGAAGTTCAGTATGGAATTGAACCTCTTATCCTGAAAATTTTGCATCAATAACACAATTGCATTTGCAATTTCCATTTCTAAATATATTTAAACTAAAAATTTATGCAAACAAGATCCGCTACTAACACATTTTCTTGCAATAGAAATGAAACCCCAACTGCGACCAGAAATGCATTTCAAATACCTGCTCAGGAACTATAGCAAAGGAATATACCCATACTTGATTTTGTGGGTCATCTCCTCTTAATGAAGCAAGGTTCTCTTGTAGATTGCAAGGGATAAACTCCTACAATGGGTCCAATAGTGAAGTTCAAGATTCTTCATTCCCATACTCTTCCATGACCCAGAGTTAGATACATCGTTCTTGTCTAGTATATGGATAATAAATCAAACTAGCATGTTCCTTAAACTCAAACATTTCCCACTAGATCATATCCATCAATATGATCATTTGGCTGCATTATTAATTGTTGGCCTATTAAGGTCCTCATCTCCGTAGTATGGCACAGGGCTAAGGACATCTCTCCAACCATCAGATTCAGAATTTAGACCATATATTGCAGCTCCGCAAGGCTCTGTATCGGGACCCTTACCTTCCTCATTGAAAATCACAACTTTGTATTAGCTGTGTTGAAACCAAAAGTAGGAGCCATTAGGTTTATTGAATGGTTTGTCTCTGGGATAGAAATACACTTAAATTCTATCATTGAAGGGTTTATTAATATGTAGAAAGGTTTACTTTGTAGAAGATATATTCAATTGCAAGGACCCTGAAAATTAGTATGTCGTCCTTCCAGCTGGTTTAAATCCAGAAAATTTGGAGAGTATATAATGTTAGTTGTTTGGTCAAAGGAGATCATAGAGATGAAACCATGGTCTTTTTTCTGTTGTGTGTAGTCCTCATCAGGGTTGTTGTTATATGTTCCCTCTACCAAGAGATGATCATCATATTTCATGTTCATTTCATTGAAGGAGACATAGTGTTTGGATACAAAGTTTGGGTCTTGGATGAGATGGCACCAAGATTTTTGAACGCATTTGAATCACATTAAAAATTTGATGGGTTTCTCAATTCCTAGTTTCACTTCTCGGTCTTTTTTAGAATCAACGAGTTATTGAATTTGTTCTATTTCCCCTTGTACGCTACATCAGATTGTAGGAGGTATAACGCCGGTAAACCTGTTTCGCTGTATGAACAGTTCTGACAGGTTCTTACAATTTCCAATTTTCCAAGAGATTGGACCAGTGAAATCATTGTAACTCAAATCAATGATTGAAACGTGTGGTAGAGCAAGAAGCCCCTCGGGAACTGAGCCCTCCAAACGGTTATTGCTGACCCAAAACCTCAAAAGAGACAAACATCTCGCATAACTGTCAGGTAGCTGTCCGGAAAACATATTATCCAGAACAAGAAAGTAGAGCAGTTTACCTCCGTTGCAAACCTCTGTTGGCAATGGACCAGTGAGATTGTTTTCGGACAAGTCTAGAACTACCAGTCCCGTGTGTTTACCCAGATTTCTTGGAACTAGTCCACTCAGGAAGTTGCCATAAAGAGATAATATTCTCAAGGTTGTTGAGTTTGCTATCACATCTAGGATTTCTACGGTGAGGCTATTGTTGTAAAACTGCAAGACTTCCAGTTTGGGGAGGCGCCATACAGATTCTGGGATACTTCCCGTCAGCTTATTGACTGACATATCCAAATCTCTGAGCTCTGTGAGATTTCCTAGCTCGTCTGGTATATTGCCAACCAGTTGGTTGTAGTATAGCTCAAGTAACTGCAAGTTTTTCAGCAACCCAAGCCTTTAGGAATTTGACCCGTCAGAAAATTTCCATTCAACTCAAGATCAACAAGGGACGTAATGTTCCCTATTGATGGCGGGATTCGTCCAACCACCATGCATGTCATCAACAACACAGACTTGAGCTTTTTCAACCTATCAATATCCCCTGGCAGTTGCCAGGGGATTGAAACCGCCATTCTCATTGAAGTTAAGCACCTCAATATTTGTTAGATTAAATACTGACATGGGGAACTGACCAGTCAATAGGTTGTATGACAAATCAAGGATCCTAAGAAATTTCATAGGCGAGAAATCTGGAAGTGTTCCAGTGTGATTCACATGACTCATCGTAAGCTCTTCCAAGAGGGAACAGTTGACTACGCTGTCAAGAAAATTTCCTCTGAACCGGTTGTAGCTGAGATTTAGAACACGTAACTCTGGCATGTAAGAGCATACATCTGACGGGAAGTTACCAGAAAGTGACCAGCCGGAGACATCAACTTTGATGACATCCCCTTGATTGTTGCAGCTAACTCCGGTGAAGTCGCAGACAGGTTTCTGTCCTGTGACATCCCAATCCGGTGGATAGTTCCCTGAGAGAGACTACTTCATTAGAGAAAAAAACTTAGACTGGTTGGCACTGATGGATTGTGTAATACAGGACATGGAAATAATGAGTATAATAAGAAAGAAAATGGATTGACGTTCCATTTTGAGAGAAAAGAGGAGAAGGATATGCTAGTAGTTAGGATAATTGTTGTAAGGAAGAAGGTGAATAAGAGATGTATATAAGATGAAATGGTTGAGTGGATCACTGCTGGGTGCAGCAGTAACTAGCTTTGATGATGAAAAAGCAGGTTCTTGGTGTAGTATTGAGAGAGAGAGAGAGGTGAACATCTTTCGTAAAGAGGCTTTAACGTTTATACTCCACTAGCTCATGTAAAGAATATCAAGAATGCAAGTACTTTATAGTGCTCTATCATATACAAGATGTAGAATAAACTGCATCTGATCCTGATCACCGCATGCTTCATTGATCAGGACCTCTTGATGTGCTTACTTTCCCTTTTGGAAGAAAATAATTTTTTTTTTTTCTACCAGAAAGTGGGATCCATCCCTTTCTCTAGGATTCCCACAGACAAGCTCAAGAGATATATCTGACTTCAATTGTGGGGTATTATATAAACGAACCAATACACTTGGACTGCTCTTGAACGAACTAAGTTTAATTTGTTGAGATTGCTTTGAGCAAAGTTTAAAATCATTAAATAAACTTAACAAAACAAGAGGTGCCCGTTTATATATTCTAAGGTAAAAGTGCATTCTTCGTCCCTTAACCAATTTTTTTTTCTCTCTCTCAATTGTTTCAAATATGTTCTAAATGTTAGTCTTATTGACGGCATTGACAGTGGGCATAGGTTTAATGATATTTTAAAACTTCTGAAACGTCTGGAACAGAAATGAAATTTATTGAAACTTAAAAAGGTATAGAGAGTACACTTTTTGCGTATAATTTTATTAGCGCGTTTTATTGCTTGTTTTTATACCCATATAAGTTCCTTCAAACTTCTTAGATATCTTGTGTGTGTGCTATCATGGATCTAATAAATTTAGGTAAATTCTTTGCCTAAAGCATTGTTTATACATACATCATAGTCATAAGAAAGAAATACGCCTTTTAAAAAGTAGACGAGAGGAGCCCCTATGTATCTTACTGTGTTACAAGAGAGCTTGAGCTACTTATTTAGCATGACTTTTATAATTGATGTGGGCCTAGAATGAGTGTATCACACTGTATCTAAGTAAGAATATCTCTCATGACATTCACATACATTTATGTTACGGTGATTTTGTGTATTTGCTTATATTGTTTCAATAGAAATACAGTTTCTTTTAATTTGCTGATTGCATGCTATAAAGTTCTAAGCATGTGTGTTTTTATCCCTCATACCCAGGATCATAGTCTAATCCTTATCTGACCTGAAGAGTAATTCAACTGGATTCATTTGTCGCTGAAAATTTTTACTACATCCACGTTTCAAACCGAACACTTACATTTATCTTTGTTCTAAATCTGTGACCTAATTTCTTCTCTTTCCATTATAAATATAAAATATATATATGGAATTGTAATTTTTCTAGTGAAATGTATCATCTTTGGTTAAAGAAAAAGTAAATCTAATCCTTAAAAGGTTCTGGGCTCTTTCATTATTGGTATGTATAGTAGACCACTTCCTTTTCCTTAGTTTTTCAATATATTATTTGGTATCCTCAAGAAATGAGAATATGTATGATATATATTTAAGCAAAAAGGCAGCATATATGTGAACCCCAATATTTCCACATTGTTTGGCCAATCAAATGTGTGCCCCTTTAATCGTCTACATGTGTACCATGCACGTGTATGGACTTTCTCTTGTAAATTATTTTTTATTTGATTTCGTTGTTGGAATGTTCTTATTTTTCTTTTTCCAACCGAAGTTTGAGAGAACTATAAATCGTGACTGGTTGGAGTTAGATAAATTGGGCATCATGTTTTTGTTATAAAATTGTTTTTAGAGTAATTTAAGTTACCGTATTCTTTATTTGATCAAAGATCACACGAGTAGGGGCCATTTACTTTGGTAACTTGTAACATGCTAAGTTAAGTCAATCGTTGTTTCTTTGTATGTTTTGTTTTTTCTTCTTCTTCTCCAAACAAGTGCTATATTCTATTATCTATAGTTGGTAAAGCAAATGCTTTATTTAACGTTGGATGTTTCACGAATAAGAATAAGAGGAATCCTTGTATTTTAAGAACTGTGCAAAGAGTGTATCTTTTTTTTGGGGGGGGTGTCAGATATGCAAGGTTTTGGGCTTGTTTCAAATCCTTGTATTTTCGAAGATTTAATTAGATTGTGTTATTTGTTTTCTTAAGCAACTATAGCAAATATAAATATTTTCCTTTTAACCATTGAACTAACTCAATATATTCATTTTTAAAAGAAACCAGTGAAATTCTTCCGTAAGTATGATCTAATTATAAAGACAAATTGAGGTGTTTTTGATAGAGTGATAAATAAGGGATGAATTTAGACCTTGGAAGTTAGAGCACTCCATGATGGACCGACCATATTAGTATCTGGAGTTTGATATAATGGCTCTTTCAAAAGTTTATATATCGCCCAAGCCCAAACCTTAAATAATTTGATATTAATGCATGTTTAACAATTTAAGTTCTTTGGGAGTTTGACGTGAGAAAAAAGGAAAATAGATGAAAAGAAAGAGAGAAAAATGAAAAAAAGGAAAAGGGAATAATTTTTTTCTCCTTTGTTTGAATTATTAAAATGAGTAAAAGAAAAGAAAATTATGTGCTGTATTTACACCAATTTTTTGTATGTTGTAATAGATCAAGGCACTGAAGCAGCTTCGAAATTCTCAGCTTTTTTATTTATTCCTGTTTATTAGTGCATGGTATCATTTTGAAATTAATATTCTCTAATGCATTATACATGATTCTCTTCCGTACATGTATGGACACATAAAAAATAATGAATATTATAGTCATGTTTAAAATCAAGTAAACATGACTCATCTGATGTATAGTTCCCTTTTTGAGCTTATCAATTACTAAATCATTTTCACCCTTACTTAGAAGCAAGGAAAAAATGTACATGTGCAGAATCAGTTGTAAACTCTTTTATTAACTTATCATCAAATGTAAGTAAACCATGATATATAGATACAATTTCAACTGTCGAATCAACCTATTAACCCTTTTATTTGGCCCCCATTTCTTTTCCTTTCCTATGAAATATTAAAAACAAAAAAAAAAACTCAATACAAGATTCTCTATAATTCCAGTCCCATGCAGAACATCATGATGATGATGATCATGATCATTTACAGATCCTCTGTGATTGTATTCATTACATTACTGTGCACCCTTGTGGGTTTTCTTCGCTGAAGTATTGATCACATTCACAACGGTTCACGTAACAAGGCCCGCCCCCACCGTAATAGCCATCGTAAGAGATCGGTGGCCCACCATAACCTTGGAAGCATGGCCCACCTGGGCGACCCTCATCGCATGACGTACAGCACGTCCCAATTGGTACCCTCGCTGTCGCTGGTGGGAGTGGGTAACAAACCGGTTGTGTCGGTGCTTCAGCCGGTGGGGGTGCAGAATGTTTGTGTTTCTCCAGTTCTGGTTGTTTATGCTTGGGTGGCTCTACGATTTCAATGCTCTTGATAGATCCTCCACCTTTGCAACAAAGCTTACCCCTCAGCTTTTCTGGGTTACAACATACCACTTTGATTGTCACAATGCCTTGCTTCTCGTCGTACACCTCGTCTCGAATTTCTCTTGTTCACAAAAATTCAACAACACCCACAAATCAACTCAATTTGACTTCCATTTTCCGCTTAATCAATTCAAATGCATGCAAATGTTTTCAGAAGTGGGAGAGAAAACTAGTGTTCAGAGACTCACGAGGGAAGTTACAGAGAACCTTTTTGACCTTCTTATAGCATTTCGAACAATGAAGATCTGCCTTCAGCTTCATTATTGTCACCTGAATAATGGGTTCCAGAAAAGTACCATCAAAATTCAAGCAAAGAAGGAACCATTATTGAGTTCAGCTCAATTATGATCCCAAGACAAAAAAAAAATGAAGGTTGTCAATTAGAACAAAATCAGGTTCTGACACAGACAACTAGAGAAGCAGCAGCCAAGAACTAAAGATCACATTTTTCTCAAAAAGGAGAACAGAAATTAATGAGCTAGCAAAATGAATATTTTAAAGATCAAAAAGAGATAAAAGAAAAATTCACGATACCTTTCCTTCCGCCATGGCTGCGGGATCAGAGCTCAGATCTGAGGCTCTAATGAAAATGATAGAAAGGTACTGACAGAGTGATCAAAGTAATGAAACAGAGCAAAGGGAAAGGAAACAGAGCCTTCTTTAAGAAGCACCGGCTAAATATTGACTACTCCCTCTAACTAATCCTATTCGGACACGTAAGAGTTTGGACGTTGAATTTCATGATATGAACCTATGGTAAAGAAATTGTCGATATATATAGGAGCTAAGTGTAATCACTGCCTATAGTTTGATTGCTGACACTGCAATTTAACACGCGGCATTCGCATGTGCTGCCTTTGATTAACAGCATCACATTCTCGATAATAACAATAATTTTTACCTCTGAGCCGACATGTCGTGTCTCATACCGACATGCCGTGTTTGATACCAACATTGCCGTGTCTGAAATCATGTCTGCAGAACATGGCCATGAGGCCATGTCTACATTCTAGAGATTCACTTAAAGTAACACGTTTAGACCCATAAGTAAACACAGTCGTGTTACATCCCGTATTCGTATTATTGAAGAGCCAATCATCACAATTATGTTGCATTCTTCCGCACGTGTAGCTTAGTAAGGGTATTTTTGAAAAAGTTGATTGTATTTCTAAGTATATTTTACTTAAACCAAACATGGGAATAAAATTTTGTTAAAAATGCATCATATTATTCTTAAAAAAGTTAGTGATAACCAAATATATATTTGTCAACTTTTTTAGGAATCCTATTTTTGGGAATAGGATTCTCAAGAATGTAGTCTAGTTGGGAATAAAACATTCTCTACACCAAATACCACCTTAAGGTTAACGTGTTATGGTGTGGATGGGGTGTGTGAGTGGTCCATAATTCTGGGCTACAAGAAGTGTCCATGTGTTTCTTGAATTGTAGTGAAAGCTTGGCACTCATAGTTCTTATTTCTTAACCAACTGCTGTTGTTGGGGAATTAAAAGGGTTTCAATCATGAAAAAAAATAGGGGTTGGTTGTAGGTTATATTAATAATTCATGTCTTTTTCAATATTTCAACTTTTTGTTGTTGCTGTCTTTTGTTTATTGCTTGTTTATTTGGTGGAGAACAGCTCTATCTTCATTCTTGAACACCACAAACAGTCTATCTACAACCAAATGTGATGATAAAATTAGAAAGAATGAAAAACAAAACAAAACAAACAAATAAATAAATAAACTATTACTATTTANTTAGGAGGTTTCTTAGATACTTTTCATATTTATGTAGTATGTTATATTACATGAGATTAGCCAATATGAGAATGACATGTGTACAAATGAATTATTTTTAAATTTATTTGAGAAAATAAAATAAATTATATTTATATTCAATAAAATATAAAAATTACGTATGTTTGTCACGTCAGTGTAATATGACATGCTCATGTAGTATCATAGAATCTCAATAAAATTTAATTACTAAAGTAGATATTATATAATTTAGAAGATAATGTTTTAAATTACGAAAAGATAATAGTTAAAATTTAATTACNTTAGGTAGTTTTTTTTTCTTCCGTATTTATTAGAAAAAGAAATGCTACTTTTACAGCATAAACTAAATTTTATTATGATTTGAAAAGTGATTTTTCATTGGTGTAAACCAAAAGCACCAAAATACCTTGCAGTATCATTTTCATGAATACATGTCTTCCCATCCATTGTAAAAGTAGTTTATGACTTATAGTCAAGTAATATTAGAGTCATTTTACGAATTTATAGATTTCATGTTCGAATTCAAAATTATAACCAAACTATAAAAAATAATATCAATTTAATGCTGCCATTCCATTGTCCATTTTAACATTTGCAAATGACTTTTGAGTTTATATGACCAAAGAGAATTTATTATATTAATTTTTTTTTTTATTGTAGTTAGTTGATCCAATGGAAAATTCACCTATCCAATACCTTCTTTCATTTGTCACTATATTGATCATTGAGTGATCCCCTAACTCATCTCTCTCACCCCCATCTCCTTCTTATCCTCTCCCTTTTCTTCCTTTAATCAATTATTAAAAAGTATAATAAGTTTTTGAAAAAAATCCCTAATATTATTCTTTGATATTAGAAAAATAAAATAGGAATATAATAAATTATTATTCTATTTTGAACACTAGACATAAATAAATAAGTAAGGTAAATAGAAGAGGGATGGTGGGATTGTTTGAATATACGTGATGAATGTTTTTCGAATGTGCTGTGATTGTTTACGTGGATAGAGGTGAATTTGTTTACGTAAGGACAGGAAATCAATAAAATTTAAAATATTTTTGGTTTCACTTTTTGTCATACTCATAACTCATAATACCACTATGAATATTTACTATGATTTCAATTTTCAATGGTTGGAGATTAAACGACCATAACACTTATCTCTCTACGCTTGCCCTTCAATGAATGGTTCTCTTCTTTACTTTTCCAACCAGATGCTGATTTCCTTTTAAAGCCCCCTGATTTCCTTTTAAAAATCCGTTTGGATAAATAATTTATTTAAGTGTTTATATAAAAAAAAATTTATGTAACAAACTTTTATATTATGAGTTCTTTTTAAATTAAGTTATTCAGTGTTTAGATACATATTTGAAAAAGTACTTTTAAAATCTATAAACTCTTTCTAAAGCATTTAGATAGACAAGTATATAAGTGTTTATAATTGTAAAAATTACTAAAAAGAACATTAATAAACGCTTATTAAAAATTGTGTTTGGATAAATAAGCACTTTGTTATATTTTCTAAAAAAAATTAATAATAAAATATTGATATTAGTGTCATAATTATTATATTTTAATTTAAGTAGTTAATTTTTTTGTTATTAGATAATTATTATTTTAAAGTATCATTTCTTATAATCAAAGTGGTTCTTGGCTTGCTATATTAAAAACCTTGCATATAGATAAACTGTCATTAACAAATGTTCTTGTTTTATTATATTGGTAATCATGATAAATATAAAAATATATAATTACGCATCATAAGCCAGATTTATACATTTGAAAACTAAAGTTATATAGACAATTTGACCTTGGTCAATATTATATTTGCTAGTCTGCATTATTTGATTTTTTCTAACTAATATCTACAATAAATTGTGGCAAAAAGAAAGAAATAGAAATCAAAGGCCTCAAACACAATTTGTGTTTAACTCTTACTAGGACCTTCAATATGTACAGTACCAAAAAGATAGCAGAGAACTTCACAGTATCATTTTAAATGACATATGTATGGGAACAATATAGAGAACTCAAAATCTCTCCTTAAAAAAGTAACAAGTATAATACCTAATTTTGAAAATTATCAATTTCACAAATTGTATTCTATATAGAAGTAATAAAGGCAATAAAGTTAAAGATGTGTAGGCAAACTAATTTTTTTATTTTCTCTCTACTCTGTTCTAATTGCCTAATGTTCTCTTCATCTGGTTTCTCTCATATGACATCACTAGGCCCGCTTTATCCAGAATTTCTTCATTAGCAAACTCAAAGTTCTCATTGAATGCTTCAAATTCTGCATTGGCTGTATCATGTCTTCATTACCACCACCACCACCACCACCTTGGATTGGTGGGTGAACTTGGTTTCCCCTCGATTTCGTTTCCCTCCTTTATCTCGTAGCTCCACTTCTCTCAAACCCATTTCTCTTTGCCCGTAAGTTCACTCCGCTGACTTTGTCTGAGATATTACCACTTTCTACTCATAAGCTACTTGATAGATATTCAATTGCATTTGAATGGTTGAGCTGTTGGATTCATTGCTAATAACAGTGTTTTTAAGAATGGGAAAATTTGTTTTAGTTTGCTTTGATTTGCTGTTCTTGGATTGAGTGTGACTCTTGTGATTTTGAAAATCAATTCACAAGTTAACACTCAACTTTTGGGACAAAATCGTTTAATTTGTTTCATTGTTGTGCGTGGTTCATGTCTGCTGATATTCAAAAAGAGTGGGTGTGTTATGTTGATTTTGTTTGTCTTTCTATTTCTGACTCCTTTTTGTAATGTATTTTTTGTAAATTGTAATTTCGTTGTTATGTCATGATAATTTCTTCCTTTCTATCCAACATTTAAAAACAAAAGAAAGAAAGAAAATCAAATTGTTGTTTCTGTTGTAAAAGACATTTTAGCTGATTTTCTATTGTTTAAAGGGATAATGCATTATCCATAGAAGTGTGATTTAGAATAAATTTATTATTCTATGGGGGAGCCGAATCATAAATTTCTTTTTCTTTTTTTTAATGTGTTGGAGAGAATGAAAATTTATTTGAATTCACCTTTTTTTTTTTTGTGAAAGATACATGCACAATCAAATTAGTTTTTAAAAAAATTTTAGTGTCATTTCAATCCTTAAAAGATAACTTTGTCCATTAAAATCCGTCAACTCTCTTCTACTAGACTTGTCACATCGGCATTTAACATACCATGTGGAAAGTTCTATCAAGTCTCACTAAAGAAAGTTAGACAAATTACTAGTTTAGTGAACAAAGTTATCTTTCAATGACTAAACTCATTGTGCTCGTATCTTTTAAAAATTAAAAAATAATTTTTTTAGTTAAAATTGGAATTTCATAAAATTATAGTATCTTCAAACAGAGTATTATAAAGTATAGTCATCCAACAGAAGTACCTCCCCTCAAGTTTTGAGTTAATAATTCTATGTAACATACTAACATTACACCTCTACTATCTGAAAATAGAGAAGGTTTAACAAAATGTGGGGGATGATCAAAAGTTTTAAAAGTAGATGTAAGCCGCTGTGCTGCCTTGGCCATTGTATCCTCACATCCATTTGCTTCTCTAAAGACATGCTAGATCTCATAATGGGGTATCACCTATAGTAAATCCCTGCAATATTCAA
>QAOA01007336.1:190288-275259 GCA_003255065.1 Cercis canadensis | reverse complement strand
AGAAAGTATAATACAGTGCAAAGAGCCTAGAAAGTATAACAAACTTAAAAAAAAATTCATCAAGCATATAAGTATGAGTTGTGAATATTAATAATCAGCCAAATCAACAAGAAATCAGTAAATCAGCCATCCCAGTGTTCAATGACCAAATCAGCAAATCAGCCAAATCAACAACAAAAGCTTATCAAACAGCCACAGGCCCACAACAGCTCACTAGTAATATAGTATCTTCATCACCACAGCAGCTCACTAGTAATCACTAACATCAATCTCCTTGACAGCAAGACAATATAATCTCCTTGACAACAAAAGGAATATTATTCAGTAATCAAGACAATATAAACAATGGCAGAAGCAATCTATTTTCATCATAGCATCAATCTCCTTGACAGCATTATCACCAAGACAATTTAATTACATAAAGTGTTTTATATATATAATAAAAAAAAGAAGAAGAAAAAAGTTAATTTTCTCTGCATCTCGTTTCTCTAGACTCGCCATCTTCTGTCCTGCACTCAAGGTACTAAATGTCGTGTCGTTTCGTCCGAAACGCACGAAAATTTTCCATTTCCTTCATGCACGACACGACACAAGGGTGCAGTTCAGAAATTCTCCTGTTTCCATGGAAACATGCTGGTGTCGGTGCATTTCAGTGGAAACTGACAGAAACAAACGAAATTTCCAGCTGGGTATCGAAACAAACTGAATGAACAGCATGGTGGGTGCCCAACGTCTTCAGTCATTCCTTTGGGGCTACTGGGTCATGAGTCATGACAGCATCCTCAGTCCTTTCTAATCTCCGTAGGTACCTAAGAGGCTAAGACATATAACTCGGCTAGGAAGGTGTGGTGGTCTGGTGGTGGTGGAGGCTGGTTCATCCGTGTTTGTGCCAACAACAGCTCCTTCAGAAGAGTTGCCACAAGAATATCAAAACCCAGGTGCATAATGCCCTTCACTTCCTGCATATGTTGATCACACAGGCTACTGAAATTCATATCAGAGTACATTCACTAGTATTTAGTAGAGGAAGAAGATAAGGAACAAAAGAGAAAGGAAGAGCATAAGGGAGAAGAAGAGGTGAGACTGGGGAACATGAATGTAACTGAGCAAAGNCGCCACAAACTGTCCAGAAAGCAAAGAAGCTCATAAAGCAGAGAGTGAAACTCCTTAAATAACTACAAACCAACTAACAAACTAACTACAGAAAACAAGCTGCTAAATGTGCTACCAAAAGAAATAACTGAAAACTAAATAAGTGCAGCAGAAAGCCAGAAACAGAATAGTGGGAGAGAGAGAAGCATGGCCACGTCCAATACGGGGACCTATTGCTTCTGCATGTTGTCATTTAGTTAGTTATATTATTCTCTGATGCTTGCCTTTACTGCGTTTTGCTTGATTCAACTATCAAATGGTGGACTTGCTATAACTTATAGAATGCATTACAAATACATATAGATGTTGGGAGTTTGGTTTAGGTGGCAGTGACTAGAGTAGTGCTTAAGCTGCCACTTTATTGGATTCTCTTTCAACAGCTTTCTTCAGGATGCTATCTTCTTCCAAAACCATTTGTATTGGCAAGAACCCCATTCCATCTGCCATAGCAAGCATCATCTGCTTGGTTTCCTTCTTGAACTCTTCCAATTCAACCGTGCCATTCAAGTTGTGATCAAATTGCATGAACAAGGACTCATAAACACGAGCAAGCTCATCTGGGTCAGTCTCCACATCGACACCAAAGTGTGTCTCAAAAATCCTCAGACTCTACAGCTCCTTCAACATCTCAGCATATGACAGAAGACCATCATTGTCTACTGGGCACTTGCATGAAAGTTAAATCAGCAGTGGTGCATGTACCCCCAGTTGACTCAGCTGGAACTTGTGCCCCGAGTTGACTCAGCTGAGTCATATGTGCCCCATCCTTTATATCCAAATACATAAACACGAGCAAGCTCATTTGGGTCAGTCTCCACATCGACACCAAAGTGTGTCTCAAAAATCCTCAGACTCTGCAGCTCCTTCAACATCTCAGCATATGACAGAAGACCATCATTGTCTGTGTCAAGGTAAGCGAACCGGTCGCCTACCGACATATTGAAAGCTTCTTCATCCTAAAGGAAGTTGACAATGGTGGCACCATCAAGAATTGCTACATTCATCTTTCTCTTCTACTTGAGATTTCAAGAAAGGTAGCTTAGCTTTGTGGTAACTCACTAAAGAGGGAAAGGTTTTTGAGTTGTGAAAGTTTTGAAGAAAGGTGTTGGTTCCCTCCTCTTATATATAGCCTCTAATAGTGGGTTAAGAGGGCATATGTTCCTTACTATTAAACCAGGATACCAAGAAGAAACGGTATCATTATTAAATACCTTTTCCAGTTTTTAGACGTTGTTTAATTTTTTGTCTTAGAGATTTTTTTTCTTTAAAATCGTGGGCAAACCGACCATATTCGGCTCCTGCAAGGAATTGTTAGGCCAGTGGCAATTGACCTTTTGTAAGTCAGTGGGCCTCTGAGAATCCAATTCGCAAACAATGTGTTGGAAGTCAAAAACTTTTAACTGCAGTGATGTCAAGCCAATACAGAGGAGTTGTGCCTTCACACCAAAATTATAAAGAAACAATGTTTACATGCTTAGGTGTAACTCTTAAAAAAAAGGAAAAAAGTGTCGATACCCCACCGTCTTTGGATGGTGTTTTGGGCGGGATTTGGTGAAACTTATAGAATGTTTTTAGTCTTATTATAAAAATATAAAAAAATTGAGTTATTTAGTATATAATAGAACATATAATTCCTTATAAAATATAAGAATGACATGAGATAAAAAAATATACCATAAAGTTAAAGAACACAAATAGGTTGCACCCTTTATATATAAACACTTCATAGGTATAATGGATGCATCATGCATGAAAACATAGGAAGCCATTCACAGTTCTTGGCTTGTCAGCGGAGGACGACGACGACGAGGACGAGAGTTTTGGTGACTTCAAGCTTCGCTCTTCCCTTGCATGCTTGGCTACTGTCGAATCTTCGGGAGAAGACCAGAGTGACGATGCCAAGAGTGTAATGGGCAACTTAATCTTAAAGAACACTGTCATGGTAAGGTTGAAGTGGGAGTGAGATGAGTTGCACTAGCCGCCATTGTTACTGGTTTGAGCATAGTTCGGAGGGCAAAAGTTGGTGGCAGTGACGAAGATGGAAGGACTACTGGGATGGCACTCATTAGTGCACTTAATTTCAAAGCAAGTTCCGCAGCTAAACCCATTGTTGAATAAAGTAGTGCAACAGATAGGGGTGAGTTGTGTAGAAGCAACAACCAAGGAGCAAGCCACTTCACCAAGCATCACACCCAGCCACGTAAACCAGCAGCAGCAGCTTCTGATATGAAGTTTATCGTGATTTGCAGTCTGCTATTAAGAGTCTCTCTGGCCAGGTTCTCGTGGGTGGAAAGCACCTCCAATTTTTCTCCAAGATTTCTGCTTTGCTGCATAAGGAGTGGCACGTTAAGTTGAACCACGTAGGCAGACAAGGAAACTGTTGCGCTGATTGGTTGGCGAACTATAGTTTGAATCAACCTTTGGGTGCCATGCAACTAATGTCCCCTCTGCATGCTTTAACTCTGATGGTTCTAAGTTTCAGAGTTTCAGAGTCGAGGATGGGAGCTTCTTATAAAGGACGTGTTTAGAGAGAGTAATGCATGCGGTGATGCCTTAGCTAGGAAGGGGCATGTGGCCTGGTTTTGTGTTGTTCAATTCTTTGTTTGTCCTTTGTGTATTAGGTAGCTTTTGGTTGGGGATTTTTTGGGTGTTTCGACGATAGAGTAGTCCCTGGGTAGTTTCTGCATTTTGCTTTTGTTGGTCTCTTGCCCCGTTGTTCAACCAAAAAGAAAAAAAAGATAAGCAAAAGCAAACTGAAAAAGAATCAAAAGCAACCAAAAAAAAATAAAAGATGTGACAATTTATATCACAATACATGAATGAGAAAGAACAATAATTGGTAAAGTTAAATAAGAACAAAAGATACGGTTTGACTCCATTATTTCTCAACCTTCACTCCACCAACCTTCAACTTAGTTGTGCGAAATAGAGAAAAAACCTGAAGCTGCCCAGCTGCACAATAATTGGTAAAGTTAAATAAGAACAAAAGATACGGTTTGACTCCAGTATTTCTCAACCTTCACTCCACCAATCTTCAACTTGGTTGTGCGAAATAGAGAAAAAATCTGAAGCTGCCCAGCTGCATTTTCCATTGAAAGTTAATTTCTCTGCTTGAAGGTTAGTCTTTTCTAGCCCTCTTGATCTTGCATTTTCTAGCCCTCTAATTTGTGATTTATGGTTATCTTTCCTTTGGGTATTGGGTCTTATTCTATCTTAAACTCATATTAGGAAGAGTGCCCTTGAACTAAAAATCAATCATAATAAACAATAAAAAAAAAAAAATGTCTTCTCCTTAGTCTTCTGTAGATGGAGTAGTGCATCTCTGTCTTAAAAGAAATAGAAAATTACTGGAAGTGGTGCACATGGTTTCTCTTTCATACTATTTTTTTTTAAGTTTTAGTCGCAAGTGACAAGCTTCATGTTGGAAGCTTTTTATTTGATGAAAATTTGGTGAGAGCTAGTGAGTAAAAACTGATTTCTTTGCTTGTTGTTGATATAATTACCATAGATGATTCTAAATTTCTAATTGTGCACCATGAATTTTCTTTGTACTATTCTTTTCTTTAGTTATGCTTTTCCACTATTGATTAGATTATTTTAGAGCAACAAATAGGAGAATAAAGTTATATGTTATATTTAGATAGATCGTATTTTCATTTTACTTTAGAAACATGTAGACAAAGACTCGTAGCCCCATTTGAAGTACTTTGGGAACTTGAAGCAATTCCGACCTTAAACTTAATTAATTTGAGGAGCCTCGGCAGCTCATCAATCATATTTTCATTTTACTTTAGAAACATGTAGATAAAGACTCGTAGCCCCATTTGAAGTACTTTGGGAACTTGAAGCAATGAGCTACAAATTTGAAAATGCTAAAGTTTTATAAATGCTCTCATTTGTTATTTTCATGGGATTTTGGATGAAAAAAATAAAATGATTATCTTAAGCTATAGAGTTTAGTTTAGTTTTTAGTTACATATTTGTATTATTATTTTTGGCATACAGGTATGAGTTCAATGATGAGTTGCCGAGGCTCCTCAAATTAATTAAGTTTAAGGTCGGTTACCTAACTATTTGCAGCATAGGACAGCCCTAAGTCGAACCTAAGGATTGTTCTATTTAGTGAATCATATTAAGAAGCATGTAAACAGGGGGGATTTTGTTTGGTTTATGTGCTTGACAGAAATTAATTGAAAATGGTAGAGTTTTAGAGAAAGCAACCAATCCAAGCCTTAACTGATTCTGATTTTAGTTCATCTTTGATTTCTAATGATCCATTCAATTATTAACCATGTTCTTGGCCTTTAAAACATATCAAGAAGCCTCTCAATGTTCTATGGATTCCACTGGTTAAGCAACCAGAATTCGGATTCAACTAAGACCAAATGAATTAAGCAAACATTCAAGTCTAGTTTTACCTAAGTCCATGATCCAGCCAAGGTGATTAATCCATCCAAAAGCTCAGAAACATTAATCAACCATACAATCCTCTTTTATCACATGCAATTAAGCAATCACACATGAAGATCCAAATTCGAATTTTAACAATCCAAACAGAATAGTCCAGAGGAAGCAAGAAACAGATTAATCATTGAATGAATAACAACAACACATAATCTCAAAACCAATAATCAGAACAGCCAAAACCTGGATTGATTTGATGAATTAGCCCTTCATAAACAAGAAGAGCTGAGTTCTTACAAAATATCTAAGAGAAAACTTAGAGGCTAAGGAAAGAGTAAAAGCTGTCTAAAAATATCTAATTCACTACTTGTCAATTTCGGCTGCCCTCTTGTGCTGATATAGACCTCCAAAATTACATGCACACCCAAATTGCCCTTAGGGCACACTTGTTCCCATGGGCCTTAGCTTCAATTGGGCTTTGGTTTGGGCCCATTTGGACTTGTCATGAGGAAGTTAGGCCCATTTAAGTGGCAAAAGGTGTCTGGAACCATCAGCTAACTTCCACAGCAAATAAGACCATCTTCAATATAAAATATGGTGAACCAGTCTTCATATAAATTGAAGTTCTGTCTGTTAGCTTTCCAATGGTACTAGTTTCAGGTCCATATGACATTCAAAACCCAAGTTATGGCCCAAATACTACATGTAGGTCAGGATCCTTGGAACCGTCAGCTAACTTGCACAGAAAATAAGACCATCTTTCACATCAAATATGGTGAACCGGTCTTCATATAAATTGAAGCTCTGTCTGTTAGCTTTCCAATGGTATCAGTTTTAGGTCCATATGACATGTACAACTCAAGTTATGACCCAAATACTGCATGTAGGTCAGGATCCTGCGACAGTATGACTTCTTTGGCTTCCAGGCTGCATATGACCTTCTGAACGTCCGAATTAGCTTTGGAGCCCTGAAAGAAAGTTGTAGACAATTCTCTCAGATTTCCTACAAGGTATGACTCGGAATTTTTAGACATCTAGAACTCAAGATATGCATAAAACACAGAGACAGCATAAAATGCTCAGTATTGCTGGAAATTGCAATTAGGCACAAATGGATCCAAAGTCATGAAATGAGGTCTAAGTCTATGCAATTCAGCCCAAAAGAGGTTTAAAAGACTAAGTATGAGGGATAACTATTGTATAAAAAGTGTGTTCATCATCCAGCCAATGACATGCTTATGCTCTCGCAGAATGTGCATCAATCTTTCCTCTTGCTCAGGAAGTAAATTGTTAGCCACAATTACTGGAAGCTGCTCTGCAGATGCCAAATACGCATACTTCAGATGCTTAGGCAGAGGCTTGAGGTCTAGCTTGGGTGGCTGCACTGTAGAGGGCAGTAATCTGGGTGGCTGAATGTCAATCTCTGCAGACTGAATCTCCTCATGAACAGCAGCTACTGCCAGCTCTGGGGAACCAGAGTCATCATCACGTCAGAAGGTGGAGATCTCAGCACAAATAGCACAGTCAGAATCACCGTCACAATCAGTACAAGATTAGCACTGAATAGAATCATCAAAACTAACCAAATCAGGTAAATCAACATACTTGCACAGAAAATAAGACCATCTTCCACATCAAATATGGTGAACCGGTCTTCATATAAATTGAAGCTCTGTCTGTTAGCTTTCCAATGGCATCAGTTTCAGGTCCATATGACATCTACAACTCAAGTTATGACCCAAATACTGCATGTAGGTCAGGATCCTGCGACAGTATGTCTTCTTTGGCTTCCAGGCTGCATATGACCTTCTGAACGTCCGAATTAGCTTTGGAGCCCTGAAAGAAAGTTGTAGACAATTCTCTCAAATTTCCTACAAGGTATGACTCGGAATTTTTAGACATCCAGAACTCAAGATATGCACAAAACACAGAGACAGCATAAAATGCTCAGTATTGCTGGAAATTGCAATTAGGCACAAATGGATCCAAAGTCATGAAATGAGGTCTAAGTCTATGCAATTCAGCCCAAAAGAGGTTTAAAAGACTAAGTATGAGGGATAACTATTGTATAAAAAGTGTGTTCATCATCCAGCCAATGACATGCTTATGCTCTCGCAGAATGTGCATCAATCTTTCCTCTTGCTCAGGAAGTAAATTGTTAGCCACAATTACTGGAAGCTGCTCTGCAGATGCCAAATACGCATACTTCAGATGCTTAGGCAGAGGCTTGAGGTCTAGCTTGGGTGGCTGCACTGTAGAGGGCAGTAATCTGGGTGGCTGAATGTCAATCTCTGCAGACTGAATCTCCTCATGAACAGCAGCTACTGCCAGCTCTGGGGAACCAGAGTCATCATCACGTCAGAAGGTGGAGATCTCAGTCACAATCAGTACAAGATTGGCACTGAATAGAATCATCAAAACTAACCAAATCAGGTAAATCAACACACATATGATGGTAACATCCTCAACTAAATCATCAATCACATCAATGTGAAAAATAGCATGCTCATCCATGGGATGCTTTATAGCATCAAAAATGTTGAACTGCACAACAGGATCGCCAAACTCCATGGATAGAGTTCCTGCATACACATCAATCTTGGTCCGCGCAGTCTTGAGGAATGGTCTGCCCAGAATGAGTGGAGCCTTGCTGGATTGTGACTGTCCCTCCATCTCCAGAATGTAGAATTATGTTGGAAAGATCAGCTCATCAACTCTGACCAACACATCTTCAATCAATCCAGCTGGATAAGCACTGCTCCTGTTGGCTAACTGAATCACAACTCCTGTGGCATTCAAGGGTCCAAGCCCGAGGGGACTGAAAACAGACATAGGCATGACATTGATAAAAGCGCCTAGATCTAGCATGGCATGCTCAAACTTGGAATTGCCTATAACATAGGGGATTGTGAAAGTTCCTGGATCCTTGCATTTCTGGGGCAGAGGTTGAATAAGGGCTAAGACATTCTGACTCATGCCAATTCGCTCATTGCCCTTCAGCTTCCTCCTCTGTGTGCATAATTCCTTGAGAAATTTTGCATATTTAGGAATCTGCTTGATAGCATCCAGCAAGGGAATGTTAACTTCCACCTTCCTAAACGTCTCCAGAAGCTCCCTATCCTTCTCTGCCTCATCTATCTTCTTGGACAGTGTAGCTCTCTGTGGAAAGGGAAGAGCTACTGCAGGCAGCTTGCTCTCAGGGGCAAGGGTGATTGACTCAGGAACCGCTTTCTCTGCTGGTTGGGACTCACTTGCAGGTTGGGGCTCAGCTGGCTCTTGCAAGGATTTGCCAAATCTCAATGTGATAGCACTCATATTACTCCCATTAGGATTGGGAATTGTCTGTGAAGGAAGTTTGCGAGAATCCTTGGACTGCAACTGACTCACCGATGATGCCAATTGCCCAATCTGAGTTTTCAGATTCTGCATGGTGGACTCTGCCCTCTGCTGGAACTGGATATTGCTGGTGGCCATCTGCTTCACCAAATCTTCCAATGAAGGCTCAGGTTTAGATGTTGACGGGTTGGCTGGCTGCATAGGCTACTGCTGGAATGGTGGTCTATTTTGTTAAAACTGGCTCTGCCTAGCTGGCTGAAATTGGTTCTGTTGTTGCCAGGGTTGCCTATACTGCTGCTGCTGCTGCTGTGGCTGTTGTTGGGAGGTCTACTGTTGTGGTGCTGCAGCATTGCCATATCTGAAATTTAGATGATCCCTCCAACCAGGGTTATAAGTGTTGGAGTATGGATCATATCTAGGTTGCTACTGCTGTGGTTGGAATTGGGATCGACCAGGAAAAACACCTGTTGCAGCTACAGAGAGATCCTGAAATCCAGAATCACTATCTTGAAGTGTGGGGCATGCGTCTGTAGGATGAGATGGACAAGCACAAATGCCACACAAGCTTGCAGGTTGAGGTGTGGATACTTGTCGTCCCACTGCCAATTGCCTGACCAATGAGGTCAATTCATCAAGTCTGTGCTCCATTCTTTGTTGGTCAGCCAGTGATACACAAACTTCATTGACTCCCCTAGTGGAATGAATCATCCGAACACCAAACTGCTAGGAATTTTCAGCTATATTGGAGATCAAATCTCTGGTAGCAGCAGGTGTTTTATTCACTAATGCTCCTCCACTAGCAGAATCAATGTTACTCCTATCTGAAGGTGACAAGCCCTCATAAAAGTATTGTATCAAAAGCTGATCACTTATCTGGTGATGAAGGCAGCTTGAGCACAACTTGGTAAACCTCTCCCAATATTTGTGCAGTGTCTCCCCTGGCAGTTGCCTTATGCCACAAATATCTTTTCGAATGGCAGCAGTTCTGGATACAGGGAAGAACTTTGCCAAGAACAGCTTCTTCATGTCACTCCAATTCCTGACCGAACCTTGTGACAAGTAAAAGAGCCAATTTTTAGCTGCATCAGCAAGGGATAAAAGGAATGCTCTCAACTTGATCTGCTCTTCAGAGATTCCTTGTGGTCTCATTGTGGAACAAACCACATGGAATTCCTTTAAATGTTTATGAGGATCTTCACCTGCAAGACCATGAAACTTTGGCAGCAAGTGTATCAATCCAGATTTTAATTCGAAAGTAGTATCAATCTCAGGATATTGGATCCCTAAAGGTTGGTAAGCAACATTAGGGGTAGCTAATTCCTTAAGAGTCCTATCTCTAGCTTGCATGTTATTATTATTATTATTATTATTATTTCCAGCTCTATTAGCATTATCAGCTCTATTACCTTTATCAAGAGGATCAGCAACATGAATAACAATATAAGGTCTAGTTTCAACCATGGTTGGATCTAAATTATCAACAGCCCTATGTGCTCTATTAAGTGTATGCAAGGTTCTCTCTATTTCAGGGTCTACTTCAAGTAATTCAAGAGGAGAAGACCTAGTCATACACCATACAAACAAGTGGCTAAATGCCTAAACACACCACAATACACAAAAACACACAAAACTAACAGAATTTAGCTAAAATCGAAACACACCAAAAACACAAAATAAAGGCAAAAAGACACCAAAATAAGACTAGAAATGGTATCTAAACATTTTTAAAAAATTTTCTAGCACCACAGGATGAAAGATGGATGAAAATGGAACTCAAAAATCAAATAAAAAATCTTAAAAAATTGAAAAAGTGGTCAAAACAGTAGAATTTGGCTTGAAAAGGCAGACCTCACAAATTGTGATTGTTGGTTGTTAGCCCCTTTTCCTACAACTGACCAAGTTTCAGGTCAATCGAACCACAAAATTTTGTTCGGAACAGTAAAACCGAAAATCACTAATTCAAGCCAAATCAAAGGGAAAACCAGGAAAAATGGAACCAAATTAACATGTTTCACACAAGGACAACCTAAAACATTGAGGGGAATCTCAAAGCAAGAAAAACAATGGCCACTGGCCTCACACAGAATGGATACTTGGCCAAAAAGTAATGGAAAAAGTGGCCAAAACCCTAGAAAGAACAAAAACTCAAACACAAGCACGGTGAATCAGGAGGAAGTTAAAAGTCAGTTTTACTACTAATAATATTGATTCAAAGATAGAACAATCCCCGGCAACGGCGTCAAAATTTGATGAGCTGCCGAGGCTCCTCAAATTAGTTAAAGTTTAAGGTCAGTTACCTAAGCTACTTGTAGCATAAGCCAGCCCTAAGTCAAGCCTAAGGATTATTCTATTTAGTGAATCAATTTTAAGAACATATCAACATGGGGGTTTTGTTTGTTCAAGTGTTTGACAGAAATTAATTGAAAGTGGTAAGCTTTAGGGAAACAACCAATTCAAGTCTTAACTGATTCTGATTTTAATCCATCCTTGATTTCCAAGGATCCATTTAATTATTAATCATGTTCTTAGCCTTTAAAACACATTAAGAAGCCTCTCAATATTCTATGAATGTCCACTAGTTAAGCAACTAGAATTCAGATCAACAGGGGACTGAATGAATTAAGCAAACATTCAAGTCCAGTTTAACCTAAGTCCAGAATCCAGCCAAGGGTAATTAATCCGTCCAAAAGCTTAGAACCATTAATATACAATCCTATTTTATCACATGCAAACAGAATATGAACACATGAATAAACCAAATCCGAATTTAACAATTCAAACAGAATAGTTCAGAGGATTGAAAGAACTTGATTAACAACTAAATGAATAACAACAACACATAATCTCAAAATCAATAATCAGAACAGCCAAAACCTGGATTGATTTGATGAATTAGCCCTCCATGAACAAGAGAAGCCAAGTTCTTACAAAATATCTAGAGAGAAAACTTAAAGACTAAGGAAACTTTAAAAGCTGTCTAAAATATCTAATGTCTTGATATTAATTTCGGCTGCCCCTTTCTGAAGATATAGACCTCCAATTTTACATGCACACCTAAATTACCCTTAGGGAATACTTGTTCCCATGGGCCTTAGCTTTAATTGGGCTTTGGTTTGGGCTCATTTGGACTTGTCATGAGGAAGTTAAGCCCATTTAAGTGCCAATAGGTGTCTGGAACCATCAGCCAACTTCTATAGCAAATAAGACCATCTAAAATATAAAATCTGGTGAATCAGTCTTCATAAAAATTGAAGATATATCTCTCAGCTTTCCAATGGGACCAGTTTCAAGTCCATATGACATATACAGAGCAAGTTATGTCTCAAACACTGCATGTAGGTCAGGATCCTGCGACAGCATATCTTCTCTGGTTTCCAGGCTGCATATGACCTTCTGGACGTCCAAATTGGCTTTGGAGCCCTGAATGAAAGTTGTAGAAAATTCTCTCAGATTTCCTACAAGGTAAGACTCAAAATTTTTAGACATCCAGAACTTAAGATATGCACAAAACACAGAGACAACATAAAATGCTCAGTATTGCTGAAAATTGCAATTAGGCACAAATGGATCCAAAGTCATCAAATAAGGTCCAAGTCTACTCAATTCAGCCCAAAAGATGTTTAAAAGAATAAATATGAGGGATAACTATTGTATAAAAAGTGTGTTCATCAAAATGTCCTCCATGTGATTATCTCACAAATAATTCCTAAAGGAACCAGCAGACACACATAATTTGTTCTCTCTAAACAAAAATCCTACATGCCTATAGAATTTCTCAAAAGCAACCTCCTCACATGCATTATAGACAATGCCAAAATTAAATCATTAACATATAACTCCTTTATGTATTCAAAACCAAGCAATTCAGCATTTAAAGTAGAAAGAATGATGTACCTCCGAGAAAAGGCATCAGCTACCACATTCTCCTTACCTTGCTTGTATTTAATTACATAGGGAAATGATTCAATGAACTCTAGCCACTTTGCATGCCTCTTGTTCAACTTTCCTTGCCCTTTGAGATGCTTTAAGGATTTGTGATTCGTATGTATGATGAACTCCTTTGGCATGAGGTAGTGTTGCCATACTTGTAAAGCCCTCACTAAGGCATAAAGTTCCTTGTCATAAGTTGAGTAGTTAAGTGCAGCTCCATTTAACTTCTCACTGAAATAAGCAATGGACATTCTCCTTGCTTCAAGACTGCTCCAATACCCAAACCTGATGCATCACACTCTAGCTCAAAAGAATTAGCAAAATCAAGTAATGAAAGTAAGGGTGCGCATTGCTCAATCTTTCCTTGAAGATTTGGAAATCCCTCTCTTGCTCCTTTTCCCACTTAAAATCCACAATTTTCTTGATTATTTCGGTTAGAGGGGCTGCTATAGTGCTAAAATCCTTCATAAATCGCCTATAAAAGCTAGAGAGCCCATGAAAACTCCTCACCTCACTCAAGGACTTAAGCATACGCCATTCCATAATAGCCTTAACCATCTCTTGATCTACCTCAACTCCTGTTGAACTCACAACAAAGCCTAGAAAAACCAATTGTTTAGTACAAAATGAGCACTTCTTAAAGTTGGCATAAAGCTTTTCCTTTCTAAGCACACCCAACACATACCTTAGATGTTCTAAATGCTCATCTAGACTCTTGCTGTAAATTAGGATGTAATTAAAGTATACCACAATAAATTTACCTAAGAATATATGTAAAACCTGATTCATGAGCCTTATAAATGTACTAGGTGTGTTGGTCAAGCCAAATGGCATAACCAACCACTCACACAATCCATACCTAGTCTTAAAAGTTGTTTTCCACTCATCTCCCTCACATATTCTTATTTGATAGTATCTAATTTTTAAATCAATCTTAGAGAATAAGCAAGATCCATACAATTCATCAAGCATATCATCTAATCGGGGTATATTTTACCATAATCTTGTTGATGACATGGAAATTCACACACATCCTCCACGACCTATCATTCTTAAGCACAAGTAGAACCGGGACAACACAGGGGCTCATGCTCTCTCTAATGTTGCCCTTGGACATGAGCTCACTCACTTGCCTTTGTAACTCCTTGGTTTTTTCAGGGTTACTCCTATAGGTTAGCCTATTAGGTATGACTGCTCTGGGGATGAAATTAATGTGGTGCTCAATCCCTCTAAGAGGTGGCAAACCGCTGGGCACTTCATCCGGGAAAATGTCCTCAAATTCCTACATCAAAGAAACAATGAAACTAGGCAAAGAAGAGTCAATGTCTTTAGTATCAAACTATGCCTCTTTGTACATAAGTACAACCATAGGCCGGTTAGAGAAAAAGACTCTCTTCACCTCAATACTACTTGCAAAGACACTAATCTTTTGTGCTTTCACTCCTTCACTCTCTTTCTTTTTGCCTTTATCAAACTTTTCTCTCTTTCTCTCTATCTTTTGTACTCTCATGATCTATTTTCTTTTCAAGCTCTTTCCCTCCTTTTCATTTTCTTTTTGTTGGTCACTATCTTTTTTCAACCTCAATTGGTACTAAAAAACTTTTGTTGGTGTCATAGGAACAAGGGTAATTAGTTGCTTGTTTAGCACAAAAGAGTAACGGTTTGTGTAGCCATTGTGTGTCACCTTTCAGTCATATTGCCCAAGCCTACCAAGCAACACATGACTAGCTTGCATTGGCACAACATCACATATCACCTTATCCTTATATCTCCCTATGGCAAAACACACCAAAACTTGTTTGTTCCCTTGATCTCTCCACTCTCATTAAGCCATTGTAGCTTATATGGCTTAAGGTGTTTCAAGGTTGGCAAACTCAGCTTATCCACATGAGTAGTACTAGCCACATTCACACAACTCCCTCCATCTATAATTATGCTACACACTTTCCCACTAACAAGAAATCTAGTGTAAAAAATATTCTCTCTTTGAGCTTCGTCATGCTCTTTTACATGTGCATTAATAGCTCTCCTAACAACAAGTAGCTCTCCATCAATAGCATACTTCTTACCATCGCTAGCATCCTCTAAAGATGGCATAGAGTCATCACTTGACTCAACCTCGATCTCAATATCCCCATCATCTTTTAAAATCATTACTCTCTTGTTTGGACATTGAGAAGCAATATGCCCATTTCCCAAGCATTTAAAGCATTTAATATCTATATTTCTAGAGGGTTGGAAATCTGGTTTACCTTTGGCTTGGCTCCTTCCCTCTCCTAGAGCCTTGGATGTCTTGGCTCTAAGCTTAGAAACATCATTGTCTTCCTTGTTCCAATTTTGTTTCCATGAAGAAGATGAACCCAAATTATACCTTGTGGAGCCTATATTGTACCTTTAGGAACCCTTCCTCTTTAATTGCCTTTCCACTTTCATGGCTATGTGTACCATATCTTCTAACTCAACATAATGTTGCAGAGCAATCACATTGGCAATATCCCTATTCAGACCATGCAAAAATCTCGCCATAGTAGCCTCTCTATCCTCCTCCACATTCACTCTAATCATGACTACCTTCATCTCCTTATGGTAGTCTTCCACACTCTTAGAACCTTGCGTAAGGCTTTGCAACCTTTGGTACATGGCCCAATAGTAATGTCTAGGAAACCCTTGCTATACTGTGTAGTACTTGCATAACTCTTCTAAGAAAGCAAGTTAGCCTATCTCATTCAATCCAACTCACACATGTCAAGTGACTAAGCAACCAATAATATACCCAAGGCTTAACAATAGTGTCTCCCGCAAGCACGATGATTGGTGTTGTCGCTTAACCAATTAAATTAAACCAAATTCCCAAATTAGAACGCAATAGAGGGCATAATCCGGGTTTGTCTCACAAGGAATGCAATGTGTAATCAATAATTTCAAGTTAAAAACATGGAATTTTTGAAACAAGATTATAATAGTAAATTGCAGAATTAAACAAAGATTAATGTAGTTAATTAAAGGCGTAACCTAGCTAGACATCCATCAAAAACCGGTTTGATTCATCCTAGATTAACATGAGTGATTAAGTCTTAATGTAGCAATGCTAATTGAGTTTAATCACAACCGAAATCTCTAATTGTGACTAATTATTCCTACTAAGTTATCACTTAGAATTTGATTAACCACATACAATCACTAATCTTGTAATCACAAAGACTAAGCAATTAGTGATTAATCTAAAAACCGAACATCAATTAACATAGCATAGCTTCTTTGAATTCTAACCACAGATTAAAGATTGATCAATCTAAATTCTATTTCTTACTTCAATATCCATATAAATCACAAAGATCTCCATGAATTCATACAAAGATTAAAGCAAGGTAGAAATTCAAAGAAGAAGAAATTGCATTAAGTTTAATCCAATTAAGAACATAATCTCAAAATCAAAACCGAATTTAATCAGGAGTCTAACTTGGTTACAAGGATTCTACTCCTCCATGGTCATGAAATCCAAGCTCCAATGGAGAAGTGCAGTCATAAATCAAAGAGCTCCAAAATTTTTAAGAGAGAAAACAAAAGCTGCCTAGTCTAGAATAATAACTCGTCTGCCTCCTTTCTCTGCTTATAACTTCCTAACTTTCATGCACACCTAATTTACTCCTAACCTAGTTTAAACCTCTGGACCTCAGCTTCAAATGGGTTCCCGTTTGGGTCTAATTGGGCCTGAATTGAGGAAGTTAAGCCCATTTAAGTCCATCTAGGTCCATATAGGTTTCTAGACTAATCAGTCATTTTCAATAGGAAATAAGACCATCTTAACTTCATAATTTGTTGAACCGGCCTTCATAACAATTGAAACCCTGCGCCTTAGCTTTCTAATGGGATCAATTTCAAGTCCATACAACATGTACAACACAAGTTATGATCCGAACACTGCATGCGGGTCAGGATCCAGCGGCAGCAACTCTACTCTGACTTCCGGGTTAAATTTGATCCACTGAACGTCTAAATTAGCCTTGGAGCTCTGAATGAAAGTTGTAGATAATCCTCTTAGATTTCCTACAAGGTAAGAATTACAATTTTTAGACATCCAGAACTAAAGATATACCCAAAATATAAAATAGTGTTAAAACTCTAATAATGCTGAAAAACACACTTAAGCCTAATTTGAACCTAATTAATGAAATATGACCCAAGCTCAATCAAATAAGCCCAAAAGAGGATAAGGAGGTTAAAAATGGGGATTAATTATTATATAAAAATACTGTTCATCAAATCCCCCCCACACTTATCCTTTGCACGTCCCGGGCAAACTAGAGTTAAAACTAGGAAAGAAGGAAAACAACTAAAACAACTAAGAGTTCATTTCCCAACAACAACTTTCAAGAATGTAAAAGTTAAGTGAGCAAGAAGAATAATCAAGAATTTAAAAGAATCAAAACAATCATGAATCTATTTCTTGCACTTTCAATCAACAAGCATGGTGAATTCAAATGAAGTGAAGAACTAAGAAAGATAGAACCTCACACAAGATACATTCTCAATCCCTCAAGTGTTTAAGGGGGTTATTGTTTCACTTAAATCACATCATGACAATTTGCACTACCATAAGCTTGCTTATTTTCTAATCTCCACTACTTTAAACACATGCATGCACAAATCAGAAGGACTTTATTTAAGGATGTAATGGGGCCATGGACCAAGGGAAAAGAAAGAATGAAATATGGATATGGCAAATTAAAACTAAAGAGAGCATGATAACATTAGGAATGATGAGTCAAAACCAACACTAAGCACAAAAATACACCCAAAAGCTCTATGCAATTTTCTTTACACACTTCTTCCTCTTTGGAAGGCAAACCACTACTTTTATTCTCTTTTTCTTTACATTTTCTTTTTCTGATTTTTTTTTTTAAACAGAGTTTTCTTTTCTTTTTTCTTTTGGCTAACATTTCTTTATCTTTACATTTCATATAGCCACTTTCCTTCAAATTTCACAAATCCTCCCCCCACACTTAGAACTTTGTCCATCTCGGACAAATAGAACTCATCAATTGATCAACCAATGCTTTCATACTCCCTAAGGTAAATAGAAACATGGTTTTACAAAACTTGCAATGAGCTAAATGAAAGAATGGAAAAAATGGGTTCAAGGGGGAAATCAAGGGAAATGATGTTAGGAAGACTATTTGACTATCTAGCTAGAAAGAAGAAAAGATGACCTTCATCACATTCATGCATGCAAATGACAATATAGTCTAAAAAAGAAGCAAAACAAGTTCTAGAGCAACAAACATCATGAGCACAATGCATACAAGAAAGGAATATAGAATGACAATAGGTTCAAAAACTCACTAGGTATGCTCCATCAAACTTAATCCATCACATCAAATTCATCACCAAATTAGCTAACTAAAAGATGCAAGAATCTATTTAACCATGCTAGAAACTTCAAAATGATAATTGCTTCAAGCTTATAAATTCTACAATTTTCAAAGTGCTATAGAAAATGCAAAAAGGAAAGGTGGAAAAAGAAGTAGAATGAGAGTAAAGCAAAATAGCAAAACAGAATGGAAAGCAATTAGGAAAAAGGTGGGACAGTGAATCAAAAAAGGATATCGAACCAGAATTCTGCACAGAAGCTCAAGAAAAAGCGTGAATAGAATCTGGAACATGCTGAACCACACTAAAACAGCAAACAGAGAAGGGAAGAATAACAGAAAACACAAAACAGACACGTAAAATAGAACCAACAAACAGAATTAAAAACATCAACAGAACAAAACTAAACAACAAGAACAGAAAATTAACATAATCCGAAAGAACAATAAAAACAAAAACATAATCCGCAAGAACAACAAAAACAGGAAACATAATAACAGAAACATAATCCGAAAGAACTCCTCTGAAGCTCAATCAAGTCGGGTAGATGGCATCACTCAAAGCCACTTCCTCAACCAAACTCTCATCTCCACCATGGAACTTCTTAAGTCGATGTCCATTGACCTTAAAGGTCCTCCTGATGAACACACTTTTTATACAATAGTTATTCCTCATACTTAGTCTTTTAAACCTCTTTTGGGCTGAATTGCATAGACTTAGACCTCATTTCATGACTTAGGATCCATTTATGCTTAATTGCAATTTCCAGCAATACTGGGCATTATATGCTGTCTCTGTGTTTCAGGCATATCTTGAGTTCTGGATGTCCAAAAATTCCGAGTCATACCTTGTTGGAAAGCTGAGAGAATTTTCTACAACTTTCTTTCAGGGCTCCAAAGCTAATTCGGACGTTCAGAAGGTCATATGCAGCCTGGAAACCAGAGAAGACATGCTGTCGCAGGATCCTGACCTACATGCAGTATTTGGGTCATAACTTGAGTTGTAGATGTCATATTGACCTTAAAATGGTACCATTGGAAAGCTAACAGACAGAGCTTCAATTTATATGAAGACTGGTNTAACTTCCTCTCGACTCCTGCTAGTCCTATGTCCATGTTGCAAGCCCTAACTGCCCAATACGCCCGATGTTCTAACTCCATTGGTAAGTGACATGTCTTCCCAAAGACAAACCTATAAGGCGACATGCCTATAGGTGTCTTGTAGGCGGGTCCGATATGCCCATAAAGCATCCTCAAACCTCTTACTCCAATCCTTTCTATCCGGTCTCAAAGTTTTCTCCAAAATTCTCTTAACCTCTCGATTAGAGACTTCGGCTTGGCCATTCGTCTGAGGATGGTAAGGGGCGGAAGTCTTGTGGAAAACTCCATACTTGCTCAGCAAGGTCTTCATGTGCCGGTTGCAGAAGTGTGATCCTTGATCACTGATGATCGCTCTGGGTATGCCAAACCTGCTAAAGATATGTGATCTAACAAACTCGACAACCACATGAGAATCATCAGTCCTGGTGGGAATAGCCTCCACCCACTTGGAAACATAATCCACAGCCAACAGAATATAAACAAAGCCAAAGGAAACAGGAAATGGACCCATAAAATCAATACCCCAAACATCAAAAAGCTCACAGACCAATAAAGGTTGTTGAGGCATCTCATTCCTACGAGTTATATTCCTTAATTTTTGGCATTGCTCACAAGATTTACAAAAGGCATATGCATCATAAAACAAAGTGGACCAATATAGACCCGAATCTAATAATTTTCTAGCTGTTTTCTGAGGACCAAAATGGCCTCCACAGGCATAGGAATGACAGAAAGTAAGCACAGAATGGAACTCATGGTTAGGCACACATCTCCTAATTATCTGATCACTACAGAATCTCCACAAATAAGGATTATCCCACACATAATATTTAGCCTCACTCTTAAATTTATCAATCTGTGCACGTGTGAGGTGTGCAGGCAAAGCATGAGCAACCAGATAATTGACAATATCAGCAAACCAGGGAAACTCACCATGCAACCCTCAAAGCTGCTCGTCAGGGAATGAATCCTGAATGGGAAACTGCTCATCAGAATCTCTCTCGATCAGGCTTAGGTGGTCAGCAACCACATTCTCCGCTCCACTCCTATCTTCAATCTCAAGGTTGAACTCTTGGAGAAGGAGCATCCATCTGATCAATCTGGGTTTGGCATCTGGTTTCTTCAGGAGGAACTTGAGTGCTACATGGTCAAAAAAAATCACCACATGAGAACAAAGCAAGTAAGATCTAAATTTATCTAAAGCAAAGACAATTGCTAAAAGCTCTTTCTCGGTTGTGGTGTAGTTCGCTTGGGCAGAATCAAGTGTCCTCGAGGCATAGTAAATCACATGATGGGCCTTACAAACCCTCTAGGCAATGACTGCTCCCACTGCGTAGTTGGATGCATCACACATCAACTCAAATGGTAGCGTCTAGTCGGGAGGTCGGATGATGGGAGTATAAGTGAGAGCCTTCTTGAGGTGATCAAATGCATCCTTGCAAGGTTGGCTGAAAATGAAATTCACATCCTTTTGCAGCAGGTTGGACATCGGGACGGCAATCTTGCTGAAATCACGAATGAAGCGTCGGTAGAATCCTGCACGACCAAGAAATGAACGAACTTCCCGCAAGCATGCGGGGTAAGGAAAAGAAGAAATAACATCAATCTTAGTAGGATCTACATCTAAGCCTTTGCTAGAGCCTACATGTCCTAGGACTATACCTTGTTCTACCATAAAATGACACTTTTCAAAATTCAGAACGAGATTAGTCTCTATACACCTATGCAAAACTCTAAACAAGCTATATAGGCAGTCATCAAAGGAAGAGCCATATACAGTAAAATCATCCATGAATACTTCCATACAATGCTCTATAAAATCAAAAAATATACTAATCATGCAACGTTGGAAGGTACCTGGGGCATTGCAAAGACTAAATGGCATCTGCCGGTATGCAAAGGTGCCGAAGGGGCAGGTAAAGATGGTCTTTTCCTGATCCTCTGGTGCAATGTGAATCTGGAAATAACCAGTGAATCCATCCAGAAAGCAATAGTGAGACTTTCCTGCCAGCCGCTCCAACATCTGATCAATAAATGGAAGTGGGTAATGATCTTTGCGGGTAACCTGATTAAGCCGTCTGTAATCAATACAGACCCTCAAGCTATTCTGAACTCAAGTGGAAATGAGCTCATCATGCTGGTTCTTCACCACTGTCACTCCCGACTTCTTTGGAACAACTTGCACTGGGCTCACCCACTTGCTATATGAGATTGGGTAAATAATTCCAGCTTGAAGAAGCTTGGTTATCTCCTTCTTGACCACATCCAGAATCAGTGGATTGAGTCTTCTTTGTGGCTGCCTCACTGCCTTAGCATCTTCTTCAAGTAGAATTTTGTGCATGCAGGTAGAAGGACTGATGCCAGGTATATCTGCCAGTGTCCACCTAATTGTCTTCTTGTTCACTCTCAGAATGTGCAACAACCTTGCCTCTTGCTCAGGTTGAAGGTTCTTGACAATAATAACTGGCAACTACTCNTTGCACTGGGCTCACCCACTTGCTATATGAGATTGGGTAAATAATTCCAGCTTGAAGAAGCTTGGTTATCTCCTTCTTGACCACATCCAGAATCAGTGGATTGAGTCTCCTTTGTGGCTGCCTCACTGCCTTAGCATCTTCTTCAAGTAGAATTTTGTGCATGCAGGTAGAAGGATTGATGCCAGGTATATCTGCCAGTGTCCACCTAATTGTCTTCTTGTTCACTCTCAGAATGTGCAACAACCTTGCCTCTTGCTTAGGTTGAAGGTTCTTGACAATAATAACTGGCAACTACTCATTCTCTTCTAAAAATGCATAAGTCAAATGCTCAGGGAGAGGTTTAAGCTCCAGTTTGGGTGGCTGCTCTATGGAAGGAAGTAAGGTCTTGGCTGCAGCCTCTAGTGCATAAATCTCCCCCTCACACTTGGCATCAACTGCCACTGCAGGATCATTAACTACTTCAATAGCCTCTGTGATAGAATCATTGCTCTCTAAAAATTCAGTAATCCCTAAGCAAACATAGCAAACAGAATCACTATCACAGTCACAACAAATTGAATCATCTAAGAACAACAACTCAGGGGGTTCAAAGGGAAGACTATCATCAACCTCATCAACTAACTCATTAATAATATCAATGCAGTAAATAAAATGGTCTTCCATGGGATATCTCATGGCATAAAGGATATTAAATTGCACTATACTATCACCAAACTCCATTTAAAGAGTTCCAGAATGGACATCTATCTTGGTTCTAGCAGTCTTGAGGAAAGGTCTCCCAATGATGATTGGATTCTTGCTGTTTGTTGATTCACCCTCCATGTCTAGGATGTAGAAGTCAGCAAGGAAAAATAACTCATTAACTCGAACTAGTACATCCTCAATCAGGCCTGCATGGTATGCATTGCTTCTGTTTGCTAGTTGGATCACCACTCCTGTTGGCTGCAAGGGTCCCAATCCAAGTGAATGAAAAACTAACTTGGGCATGACATTGATAGAAGCTCCAAAGTCCAACATAGCATCCTCAAACTTACAGTTTCCAATGACACAAGGTATGGTAAAAGTTCCAGGATCTTGGCACTTCTTAGGCATAGGTTGAATGAGGACAGAAACATTCTGGCCCATACTGACCCGTTCATTGCCCTTTAACTTCCTCTTGTGAGTGCACAACTCTTTCAGAAACCTTGCATACTTTGGAATCTACTTGATTGCCTCTAACAGTGGAATGTTAATCTCAACTCTCCTAAATGTCTCCAGAAGTTCCCTCTCTTTATCTGCCTCATCCAACTTTTTGGATTGAAGGGCTCTCTGTGGGAAAGGCAGAGGAACAGAATGAGTGTTCTTATGCTATTGTGGCATATCTGGAATGCTAGAGTTAGAATTGCTAGGGTTAACGACAGGCTTATCTTGCACATTTGGCTTGCTCTGACCACTGCTGGAATGGTTGGCTGCAGGTGCAGGGGTAGGGTCAGGAATTTCCTTGCCACTCCTAAGGGTGATTGCATTCACATTCTTCCCAATTGGATTAGGAACTGTTTGAGAGGGAAGGTTACCAGAACCTTGAGCTTGTAGTTGACTAATGGATGAAGCCAATTTGCCAATTTAAGTCTCCAAATTCTGAATGGTAGCTCCAGTGCTCTGCTGGAATTGGAGGTTATTGGCTGCTAATTGTTTCATAAGCTCTTCTAGGTTAGGTGTAGATTGGTTAGAAGTGGAAGCTTACTGGTTGGTAGGATGGAAAGGTTGTCTGTTTTGAAAGCCTAGTGGTCTATTTTGGTATGACTGGTAAGGCTGAGGATTAGGTTGCTGTTGTGGTTGCATGTTATTGTCGTATCTCAGGTTTGGATTGTCTTTCCAACCAGGGTTATATGTGGTAGAGAAATGGTCATGTCTTGGTTGGTGAGGCTGGTAGTACTGAGATTGGGAATACTGAGGCTTGTTGGGAAAAATATTGGCTGCAGCTGCTGTTTGGTTAGGCAAGGCAGAGATATCCTCTTGAAAGGTAGGACAAGCATCAGTGCAATGGGAAGAACAAGAACATATGCCACAAACTCGGATTGGTTGCATTGGTTGCACTGGTGGCATGGTTGGCTATTGATGTTTTCCCATGGCTAATTGTCTCACCAATGAGGTTAACTCATCAAGCTAATGTTCCATCCTCTGTTGGTCAGCAGGGTGCACATTAACCTCATTGACCCCTCTATTAGCAAAATGCATCCTAGTGCCAAACTGTTGGGAATTGGCAGCCATATTAGAGATCAAATCCCTAGCTGCAGCAAGTGTCTTATCCACCAATGCTCCTCCACTAGCAGATTCAATATTGCTCCTCTCCATAGGCATTAGACCATCATAAAAATATTGAATTAAGAGTTGGTCACTAATTTGATGGTAGGGACAATTTGAGCACAACCTATTGAACCTTTCCCAGTATTCATGCAAGGTCTCTCATGGAAGCTGCCTTATACCACAAATGTCCTTTCTAATTACAGCAGTCTTAGAGGCAGGGTAAAACTTCTCCAAAAAGAGTCTCTTCATCCCATTCCAATTTGTCACTGAGCCTTGTGAGAGATAGTAGAGCCAATCCTTTGCAGCATCCGTAAGGGAAAAAGGAAATGCCCTTAATTTAATGTCCTCCTTAGAAACTCCTTGTGGCTTCATTGTTGAACAAACCACATGGAATTCCTTCAAGTGCTTATGGGGATCCTTACCTACAAGACCATGAAATCTAGGCAACAAGTGTATCAATCCGGACTTAAGTTCAAAATAAGCATCTAACTCAGGGTATTGGATGCCTAAAGGCTGGTATGTCACATCTGGGGCAGCAAGCTCCTTAAGAGTCCTAGGTCTAACATGCATATCATTATGTCCAGCCCTATTGGCAGCATCATTAACAATATGATCCACATTATCATCTATGTTATGATCAGCCATGTTGTCAATAGAATTATGAACAACATGATTAACAACAACAGGATTAAGAATAGGATCAACAACTACTCTTCTCCTCGCTTGTCTATGCCGGCTATGAAATGTTTTATCAATCTCACAATCAATATCACATAAATCATTGCAAGAAGACCGAGTCATACATCATGCACACAAGGTTGGCAAAATGCCAAAACACACTAAAACAGGAACACAACACAGAAACACAGAAATAGGGACAGAAAATGGCTAAAACAGAAGGTAATCGACAGAAAGTAATCAGCAGAAAGTAAACGACATAAAGTAATTAACAGAAAGTAAATGATAGAAAGTAAATGACAGAAAGTAAATGACAAAAATTAAATGACAAAAAGTAAATGACAGAAAGTAATCGACAGAAATTAAATGACAGAAAGTAAATGACATATAGTAAATGACAGAAAGTAATCGACAGAAATTAAATGATAAAAATTAAACGACAGAAAGTAATTGACAGAAATTAATCGACAAAAATTAAATGACAAAAAATAAATAACAGAAAGTAATCGACAGAAATTAAATAACAGAAAGTAAATGACATAAAGGTAAATGACAAAAAGTAAATATGATAAAGTAAATGATAGAAAGTAATCCGAATTTAACAAAGCAATCAATTCAAGGAATCAACTTCAAGCCAAAATAAAAGAAAAACAAGGGGGAAATGGAACCAAATCACTAAAATTCATACAGGGGACTTGAATTGCACTAAAAGATACTAAAACAGAATTAACACACACAGGGTGACAAAATTGCATTAAAATAGAAACACAAAAAATGCACTAAACAAAGGCAAAAAGAGACCAAAATAACACTAGTTGACCCATCTAAACATTTTTAAAAAAATTTCTACCACCACAGGGTGAAATCTGAGACTAAATGAAACTCAAAAATCAAATAAAAAATCTTTAAAAAATGGAAAAGTTGTGAAAACAATGGAATTTGGCTTAAAAACGCATACCTCACAGCCATAGACTGTGACTATTGATTTTTGGCCCCTTTTCCTTCAACTAACTAAGTTTCAGGTCAATTGGAGCAAAATATTTTGGCCAGAACAGTACACGCGAAAATTAGTGAATGAAGCCAAAATGCAAGGAAAATAAGGGGGAAATGGGAGCAAATGACTAGAATTCATACAATGACCTTAAAATCATCAACTAACATTAACATTCACTGGCAACAGCGCCAAAATTTGATTGGTGTTGTCGCTTAACCAATTAAATTAAACCGAATTCCCTAATTAGAATGCAATAGAGGGCATAATCCAGGTTTGTCTCACAAGGAATGCAATGTGTAATCAATAATTTCAAGTTAAAAACATGAGATTTTTGAAACAAGATTATAATAGTAAATTACAGAATTAAACAAAGATTAATGTAGTTAATTAAAGGCGTAATCTAGCTAGACATCCATCAAAAACCGGTTTGATTCATCCTAGATTAACATGAGTGATTAAGTCTTAATGTAGCAATGCTAATTGAGTTTAATCACAACCAAAATCTCTAATTGTGACTAATTATTCCCACTAAGTTATCACTTAGAATTTGATTAACCACATACAATCACTAATCTTGTAATCACAAAAACTAAGCAATTAGTGATTAATCTAAAAACTGAACATCAATTAACATAGCATAGCTTCTTTGACTTCTAACCACAGATTAAAGATTGATCAATCTAAATTCTATTTCTTACTTCAATATCCATATAAATCACAAAGATCTCCATGAATTCATACAAAGATTAAAGCAAGGTAGAAATTCAAAGAAGAAGAAATTGCATTAAGTTTAATCCAATTATGAACATAATCTCAAAATCAAAACCGAATTTAATCAGGAGTCTAACTTGGTTACAAGGATTCTACTCCTCCATGGTCATGAAATGCAAGCTCCAATGGAGAAGTGCAGTCATAAATCAAAGAGCTCCAAAATTTTCAAGAGAGAAAACAAAAGCTGCCTAGTCTAGAAATAATAACTCGTTTGCCTCCTTTCTCTGCTTATAACTTCCTAACTTTCATGCACACCTAATTTACCCCTAACCTAGTTTAAACTTCTGGACCTCAGCTTCAAATGGACTCTGGTTTGGGCCTAATTGGGCCTAAATTGAGGAAGTTAAGCCCATTTAAGTCCATCTAGGTCCATATAGGTCTCTGGACTAATCAGTCATTTTCAACAGGAAATAAGACCATCTTAAATTCATAATTTGTTGAACTGGCCTTCATAACAATTGAAGCCCTGCGCCTTAGCTTTCCAATGGGATCAATTTCAAGTCCATACAACATGTACAACGCAAGTTATGGTCCAAACACTCCATGCGGGTCAGGATCCAGCGGCAGCAACTCTACTCTGACTTCCGGGTTAAATTTGATCCACTGAACGTCTAAATTGGCCTTGGAGGTATGAATGAAAGTTGTAGATAATTCTCTTAGATTTCCTACAAGGTAAGAATCACAATTTTTAGACATCCAAAACTAAAGATATACTCAAAATACAGAATAGTGTCAAAACCCTAATAATGCTGAAAAACACACTTAAGCCTAATTTGAACCTAATTAATGAAATATGACCCAAGCCCAATCAAATAAGCCCAAAATAGGATTAGGAGGTTAAAAATGGGGATTAATTAATATATAAAAATATTGTTCATCAAACAATAACGATAGCATGCACATTATAGCATCTCAAGTATTGCACATCGCAAGCAAGCCAACACACAAGGCACACACACACCAAAGTACGTGTCACTCACTAATGAGCAAGCCAACACATAAGGCACACACACACCAAAGTAAGCGTCACCTACTAATTAGCAAAACGTAAGATGACAAATGTATAAGAAGAGGGGCTACTACTTTTATTGATAGATATGAATGTAATACAATACATTGGTAGTGTGCAAGGGAAGTAAAAAGCAACATAAAACTTAGCCCTATGCTAGCACCAAGTCCCACCTCAGGTCACCTGGCACCCTCCCCCTAATCCCCCTAAAGAGAATAATATGTAGATTCCCTCCCAGCAGGACCTAACATCATTTTTCTCATCCAACATAAGGCCTCCTTTTGGAGTTCCAGGTATCAAAACACCTATTAAAAGATATGTAATTCATCTAAAATCATGAGCTATGCGGCATGCGGCCATGTGCCGAACACCCGCACTGGACAAGTGTAGTGAAGTGAAAAGATGAAAATAGCCCAAAACTTTACAAAAATGGAAAAAATTATAAAATGCTCCCTTTAGGCTCAAATTCGACGTGGGGTTTCTCTAGACTCCTCTTTACCTCTCTGTAAATTTTTAAATCAATCAGAGTTGTCTAAGTGCCCGAAATCTGCTCATCACTGTTGTGGACCGTGACATTCTCCCCTACTTGATTGGTCGACGTCCTCATTGACCTTGGTGCTTGAGGCTTTGACTGCTACTTGAGATATTCAACTTCTACTAATATCCTCTTGTTGGTCTTGTGTCTTTCCTTGCATCTTCAACTTCACCAGAAACTGTTGTGGATGCTCTAATGTAACATCACTTGAACGGCTAAATTTCCCTTGATTGAACAACTTGATCTGCTCGCTGAGGTTGAAACTAGATCTTGTGGGCTAGCTGCACGCACGACCTTTTCCACTTGACAAGGTTGACATGACCCTCTGGTAACATCTTCCTCCAAGTTGCTAGTTGTAGATTACGCTTAAAGGTCTTCGTCCACTGTTCGACTCCTTCCTTATAAGCACTCTTACTTCCAACTACTTTCAGTCAAACTCTGACATGCTCATGGTGAAATGACAACTTTGGATTGACATCTTTTGTAGCTCCACCAATAACTCTTGCTTCCAAGTACTTTCAATCAAACTCTGACATGCTCATGCTGAAATGACAAACTTTGAGATTGACATTTTTTGTAGTTCCACTAATTTGTAGGAAATGAACACCTATAACCTGTAAAATATTTTCACAAAGAAGCTCTCCAATAGTCATAGTGTCCATCTTTAACTCCCAAAATAAGATTATGGCCTGCTACACAGGTTGGACTCAATCTTTTACTTTTGTCCAACCAAGAGGGTCGGAACTCCTAAGGAATCCCTTGCAAAAATGGTGGGACCTTATAAAGTATCCCACTAGTAGCCAACTCGAGCAACCTCTTCAAGTTACCTGAGCAAAAGTGAGAACCAAAACGAAAAAAACATAGGCTGCCTCTTCTCTCAAATAGTACTTCATTGCTGGTACACATATTCCCCTTCCTTCGCAAGGAACCACTCCGTCGAGGTCTATTATTACACAAAGTGGCACCATTGGCCCTGTAGTTCTCTCTCCATTATGTTTTGCTGACAAACAAGACAGTTGAAAAGTAGAGCTGAAAATGGGGGACAAAAATATTTATATGACCAAAATAAGGGGACTAAAATTGTAATTAAACCAAAACTATGTTATAATAGCATGTATATAATATAATTATAAAAATGAATATGAAAAAATAGAGGTAATTACTGGAATTTTTGTTTATAAAAGCCATTACTCAGTTAGGGTGTAAGGAGCATAATATGATGGATTTTTATTTTTCCCTTTTGGCTGAGAATTACTTACGGAATTTTAACGCTACATGACTTTACCCCAACACGTACAAAAAGAACCCACTTCACCTCTTGTGTCATGATGAACACACTTTTTATACAATAGTTATCCCTCATATTTAGTCTTTTAAACCTCTTTTGGGCTGAATTGAATAGACTTTGACCTCATTTCATGACTTTGGATCCATTTGTGCCTAATTGCATTTTTCAGCAATATTGAGCATTTTATGCTGTCTCTGTGTTTCGTGCATATCTTGAGTTCTGGATGTCTAAAAATTCCGAGTTATACCTTGTAAGAAATCTGAGAGAATTATCTACAACTTTCATTCAGGGCTCCAAAGCCAATTCAGATGTCCAAAAGGTCATATGCAGCCTGGAAGCCAGAGAAGACATGTTGTCGCAGGATCCTGACCTACATGCATTGTTTGGGCCATAACTTGAGCTTCAGATGTCTTATGGACTTGAAACTGTCCCATTGGAAAGATAACAGACAGAGCTTCAATTGTTATGAAGACCAGTTAACCAGATTATATAGTTTAGATGGTCTTATTTCTAGTCAAAGTTAGCTGAAGGTTCCAGAAACCTGTTGGCACTTAAATGGGCCTAACTTCCTCATTACAAGTCCAAATGAGCCCAAACCAAAGCCCAATGAAAGCTAAGGCCAATAGGAACAAGTGTGCCCTAAGGGAAATTTAGGTGTGCATACATTTTTGGAGGTCTATATGTGCAAAAGGAGGCAGCCGAAAATCACAATCAAGTCATTTAGATATTTTAGACAGCTTTTAAACTTTGCTTAGTCTTTAAGTTTTCTCTCTAGATATTTTGTAAGAACTTAGCTTCTCTTGTTCATGGAGGGCTAATTCATCAAATCAATCCAGGTTTTGGCTGTTCTAATTATTGGTTTTGAGATTATGTGCTGTTGTTATTCATTTAGTTGTTAATCAAGTTCTTCAATCCTCTGAAATATTCTGTTTGAATTGCTTAATTCGAATTTGGATTTTCATATTCTGTTTGCATGTGATATAAGATGATTGTATGGTTAATTAGTCTTTCTGAGCTTTTGGATGGATTAATTACCTTGGCTGGATCATGGACTTAGGTAAAACTGAACTTGAATGTTTGCTTAATTCATTTAGTCTTAGTTAAAACCGAATTCTGGTTGCTTAACTAGTGGACATCCATAGAGGCTTCTTGATATGTTTAAAAGGCCAAGAACATGGTTAATAATTGAATGGATCATTGGAAATCAAGGATGGACTAAAATCAGAATCAGTTAAGACTTGGATTGGTTGTTTTCCCTAAAACTTTACCACTTACAATTAATTTCTGTCAAACACTTGAACAAACAAAACCCCCCAGTTGATATGGTTCTTAATATGATTCACTAAATAGAACAATCCTTAGGTTCGACTTAGGGCTGCCTTATGCTACAAGTAGCTTAGGTAACCGACCTTAAACTTTAACTAATTTGAGAAGCTTCGGCAGCTCATCAAATTTTGGCACCGTTGCCGGGGATTATTCTAGTTTTAATCAATCTTATTAGGTGTGTACTTTATTGCTAACCCTTCATAAACCCTCCTTTGTTGTTTTGTCTTGGTAGTTTTTGGTGAAAACGGGTGATTTTAGGCAAAATTTTTCAGAAAATTTAGTACGAATTTTTTAACCTAGAATGATCTGAGAATTGGTTAGTTAAAGGAAAACGTCCTGACAAGCAAAACTCACTACTTGTAGTTAGCCCCACCCTATTTTGGCCAAATTCCATCGTTTAGACCAATTTTTCAATTTTTTAATATTTTTTATTTGATTTTTGACTTCCATTTTCATCTAGTTTTCAAGTTGTCATGATTTCATAATTTTTAAAAATGTGTAGATAACTTGATTAAAATTATTTTGTTGTGTTTTTGCCTTTGTTTTGTGCATTTTGTGTGTTTATCTTTTAGTTCAATTATGTCACTTTTTGTGTGATTTTGTGTTTTGTTGTTCTGTCACTTTTTTTTGTTCATGGTGCATACTAGGTTCCCTTACTACTAAAAGAGTCAAAGAGGTTGTTGTATCACTTTCTGACTAACAGAGGATGGACCATAAACTTGATGAATTGACATCTTTGGTGAGACAATTGACAGTAGGACAACAAGCACCTGAACTAACCATGCAACCAATCCAATTTTGTGGCATATGTGCTTGCACCTTTCATCCCACCAATGCATGCCCTACACTTCAGAATTATGTTTATGGATTTCAAGATCCCTCTGTGGCTGCAGCTGCTATATTTCCTAGCGAACTATCATACCAACCCCAATAGCAGCTTACATATGATCCATCCTTCAACATCTATAACTATGATTGGAGATATCGTACCAATCTGACATATGACAATGCAGCGCCTCCACAGCAATATTGGCAACCATTCGAGCAGCCTATGCAACAACCAAGTTCAACATACGCAGAACCTGAACCTTCAATTGAGGACTTGGTAAAGCAATTGGCAACTCATACCATACAGTTCCAGCAGAGGACAGAGGCCGCCATACAAAACTTAGATATCCATATTGGACAATTGGCATCCTCAACGAGTCAATTGCAGGCCCAAGGTTTTGAGCCTATGCAGCATTCCATGGATGAGCACTCTGTCTTTCACATTGATTTGATTAATGATCTAGTTGGGGATGGGTATGATGAGCTCTGTGCTGACTTCCCAGATTTGGTTAATGTTGATGACTCTGTTCAGTGCAACTCCTGTCCTGATTGTGATGGTGATGTACCTTGTGTAGTGTGTGCTGAGATATCTGCCTTCTTGAGCAATCCTGATTCGATGTGCTGCAGTTGTGGTGATTTTGTTTGCCCTGCTTGTTCTGAGATTGCAGCATTTTTAGAATGAGATGACTCTATCACAGAGGCTGTGGTCCTTGATGATCCTGCAGAGTTAGTGGATGTGTATGAGAAGCTATGTTCTGAATTCCCTGACTTTGTGGGTATAGAGGATTATGTCCAGTGTCATTCACATGTTGTTTGTGATGGTGATACGAGCTGTGCTATCTGTGCAAAAATTTCTACATTTTTAAGCGATGGAAATCTAGTGAATCTGAATCTGATTCTGCTTCTGGTTCCAGTTCTGATTCTACAGCTTTAGAAGATGACTCTACAGGGGCAACCCAAGACTTCATGAGAGTGGTCTTTGACCCCAGTATCTAGCTGTCTTCGTGAGAGTAATCAGAAGATGATACCTTGAGCTTCAAGGGAGTACATTTTTTGATTATATTACTGTAATTATATTTTGTTTTCTATTTTCTGTTTTTGCTTCTGTTTCTATTCTATTTTTGTTTTCTGTTTTTGCTTTGAATTTTCTGTTTTCTAATCTTGTTTTTAATTCTATTTTTGTTTTTTGTTACTGTTTTCTGTTCATTTTATTTTCAATTTTCTATTCTTGATGTCTGATTTATCTTACCCCACATGCGTGCGGGAAGTTTGGTCATTTCTTGGACATGCAGGTTTCAACCGCCGCAAGTCATTCTATGAGGGAGCTAAAGAGGATATCATGGAGGAGGTCCACTTGCACGATGCAATCTACCTCACCTGATCAGGATATTTCTTCTCTCTTTTATTTTACTTGTCCTTATCTGCTTGATGTTCATTGTCATATGTTGCTACTTTTAGCAGTTTTTACATTGGGGACAATGTAAAATTTAAGTGTGGGGGAGGTTTACATTATGTTTTTCTGTTTTTGTGTCTATTTTTAATTCTATTTTTAGTTTTGATTTTCTGCTTTTAGTTATGTTTGTTGTTTCTGTTTAGTATATTGTTTTACTGTTTTTAGTCTCTTTGCTGTTTTCTGTTTAATTGTCAAATTTTTTCTATTTTAATTACCTTCCAATGATGTTTTAGGGAATGATTTTATGAAGTTGTAAGTTTAAAGTAATTACATTTCAAGGTTCATAGCATGATTGAATAACTTGTTTTCCATCCTTAATTTCACATGCTTGGTTTTAAATGTTGAATTGGTGATTAAGTTTGATAGATACATGCATGCCTTGTGAGATTTTGAGCTTTTGATGAATGAATTTAGCAAATGTGTCATTCTTTTCCTTCTTGTGTGATTTCACTCATGGAACTTGTTCACTCTAGAACTTGCTTGATTCTTTTTTAGGCTACATTTTCATTTGCATACATGAACATGATTGAGGCATTCTTTCTTGATTTAGCTACTTTGCCAAATAGCCAATCTTGTATTATTTTCCTTTGATTACCCCCATTGAGCCTATTTGCCTATCTTTGATCTTAGCTCATTATATGCCTATGTACAAAAATACCATGTTGTTACCTTACCTTAAAGAATGGGAGAGCATTGGTTCATTGTCTTGGAGGAGCTCTTATGCTTGTGGGTAATTAATAGTACAAGTGTGAAGGTTGTGAATTCTAATGTGCAAAGTATTATGTGAAAGAAAGAAAGAAAAAAAAAAGAGCCAATTGGTTCATTAAAAAAAAATCTGAATTGTGAAAAAGGAAAAGAAAAAGAAAAGGAAAGAATATGTGCAAAGGAAGGAGAATATGCTTTACACACTTGAAATTTAATCTTGTCATTTGAGTTCCTCTCCAATGTTCTTTTATTCTCTTTGAGTTTTTACCTTGTGATATCCATTTTGATTCATTCCTTTACCTTTACCTTGGCCTTATTACAACCTTAAATAAAGTCCTCTTAATTTGTGTGTGCATTTGTTTGAGTAGTGGAGAAGTAGAAGATAAGCAAGCTTATGGTAGTACATCTCTTCATGAGTTTTATTGAGTGAAGTTCCTAATTTCTAAACACTTGAGGGATTGAGAGTATATCTTGTGAGGATCTATCATTCTTGACTTATGTTTTTCAATTGAAGTTACCTTAATTGTTGATTTTGGATGTGAAAAAATTTTATTTCATGAATGTTGTGACTTCCTTGAATTTTTAATTGCTTATCTTACTTGTGGTATGAACTTCTGTATATCTTAAATATCATTGGGAGGTGATCCTTTAGTTTTTAAATTTGTTTTTGTTTCCTTGTTCTTTCTTTTCTTAGTTTTGAAATTATAGTTTGCCCGAGACATGCAAAAGCTAAGTGTGGGGAAATTTAATGAACACACTTTTTATACAATAGTTACCCCTCATATTTAGTCTTTTAAACCTCTTTTGGGCTGAATTGAATAGACTTGGACCTCATTTCATGACTTTGGATCCATTTGTGCCTAATTGCATTTTTCAGCAATACTGAGCATTTTATGCTGTCTCTGTGTTTCGTGCATATCTTGAGTTCTGAATGTCTACAAATTCTGCATTATACCTTGTAGGAAAGCTGAGAGAATTATCTACAACTTTCATTCAGGGCTCCAAAGCCAATTCGGATGTCCAGAAGGTCATATGCAGCCTGGAACCCAGAGAAGACATGTTGTCGCAGGATCCTGACCTACATGCATTGTTTGGGCCATAACGTGAGCTTCAAATGTTATATGGACTTGAAACTGGTCCCATTGGAAAGCTAACAGATAGAGCTTCAATTGTTATGAAGACCAGTTAACCAAATTATATAGTTTAGATGGTCTTATTTTTAGTCGAAGTTAGCTGATGGTTCCAGAAACCTGTTGGCACTTAAATGGGCCTAACTTTCTCATTACAAGTCCAAATGAGCCCAAACCAAAGCCCAATGAAAGCTAAGGCCCATGGGAAAAAGTGTGCCCTAAGGGAAATTTAGGTGTGCATGCATTTTTGGAGGTCTATATGTGCAAAAGGAGGCAGCCAAAAATCACAATCAAGTCATTAAGATATTTTAGACAGTTTTTGAACTTTCCTTAGTCTTTACGTTTTCTCTCTAGATATTTTGTAAGAACTTGGCTTCTCTTGTTCATAGAGGGCTAATTCATCAAATCAATCCAGGTTTTGGCTGTTCTGATTATTGGTTTTGAGATTATGTGTTGTTGTTATTCATTTAGTTGTTAATCAAGTTCTTCAATCCTCTGAAATATTCTGTTTGAATTGCTTAATTCGAATTTGGATTTTCATATTCTGTTTGCATGTGATACAAGAGGATTGTATGGTTAATTAATCTTTCTGAGCTTTTGGATGGATTAATTACCTTGGCTGGATCATGGACTTAGGTAAAACTGGACTTGAATGTTTGCTTAATTCATTTAGTCTTAGTTATAATCGAATTCTGGTTGCTTAACCAGTGGACATCCATAGAACATTGAGAGGCTTCTTAATATGTTTTAAAGGCCAAGAACATGGTTAATAATTGAATGGATCATTGGAAATCAAGGATGGACTAAAATCAGAATCAGTTAAGACTTGAAGTGGTTGTTTTCCCTAAAACTTTACCACTTACAATTAATTTCTGTCAAACACTTGAACAAACAAAAACTCCCTATTGATATAGTTCTTAATATGATTCACTAAATAGAACAATCATTAGGTTCGACTTAGGGCTGCCTTATACTACAAGTAGCTTAGGTAATCGACCTTAAACTTTAACTTATTTGAGGAGCCTCGGCAGCTCATCATGTCAATGTGCCTGAATCATGAGAAATAATGGCTGAACCCTTCAGCCTTTTGCTATTGGTATACATTTTCTATCTGAAGTGATTAACTATAGATATCTATCTTCTGACTCTATTTTTATGCTTTGCCCTAATCAAATATTCAAGTTGTACAAAGAAGATCTATCTTGTCCATTGTACGTGTTTCTCTCAATTTAAATTAAGGTTTTTCCTATTAAAGCTGTTGTGATTGACAAAAAAATTTCATTCTCTTCTTTTTCTATGCTTAATTTGTCCAATAATGTCATTTTTTACAAGGCCCATAACTGAGCATAAGTTGGCTTGTCCTCAAAAGTACATTCCCCGTAATAAAGTGCTTACATGATGATAATCTTCACATCAATATCTTGACATGAGCTCTTTTCTGGTTGATCGTGTCACAAATTTTTAGTTTCCTCCATGTGGCAGAAAGCCTCCAGAAAGGCAAGCATAATTGTATTAAGAAAGGAAGGTGACAAGATGAAAAAAGGATAAGCTATCCTCTAGGAGGAAAACACATTAAAAGACAACAGCAAGAAAGGAAGAAAAAAAATTGTGAAAGGGCTCTCCAATCCCATGTCATGTTCGTCAAAGAAATAGCCTTAAAGAGACCATGAGTTGTGCACCAAAGAGAAGCTAGGAAAACAATCTTGTCCTATAACAACTTCAAATACAAAACAGTTCCCTTAAACATACAAGCATTTCTTTCTAACCAAATACACCAAATAACTGCATGAATAGCACAATCCCATATAGGGTTCTACCTTCCTTGCTCCTCCCAAAACCTCTAAAACTAATCAACTAGTAGAACCAGATGCTACACAATGTAAGAATGAATGGCCAGCTATTTCAAAACTAGCACTACACATAACACACATATCAAGGGAAAGAGCTTTGGGTTACCTACTAACCTACAACCTATCATTAGTATTACTCCTATTATGCACCGTTATCCAAATGAAATATGCTTTTGATTTCTGAATTAGTTTATCAAGCAAACTTCACCCTATTCCTAGACTAGGCGAGAAATGGGAAAAAAGATATACAATAATATACCAGGTGGATCAAAGGTGTAAACCCTCCTATCCAAATTGAAAGTGAAACATAAAAGAATCTAACAGAAGTTCAGAATCAAAAGGGATTCCAATTCAGAAGCTTCTCTCTATCATTCAGGTTCCAGAAAAATAGAAAACTCCAAGAAACAACAGAATCTAAGAAGCTATAGACATTTTGAATGGATAGATTATAAAGAGAAGAAAGACAATAAAAACAAGGAAAAGCCTCTATAAAAGGATTGTCCCCCACCTAATGATCCTGCCAAAATTTGATACAATTGTCATTACCTACTCTTTGAAATCAGCATATCCTTGAGAAATAAATTTCCTAGGGCTGCCATGAGTAGCTGTAATTGCTTGGTTGGCATCCCACCCATTCCAATCTAAGTCATATTTTCTTCAAATAATCATATGCCAAAGGGAATTAGTCTTAAGGGAAAACCGCTGAAGCAATTTACTAGTAAGAGAAATCCTTTCAGCCACCAAATTACCAAGACCGAAACCACTTTCCTCTCTAGGCCCACAACACACCTCTCATTTAATGAAGTGATCCCTCCTCTTCTCAACAACACCTAACCGAGGAAACTTGCTCACAATTTTCTCAATCTTACATGAAACTCCACTTAGGATACTAAAAAGGGACAAGTAGTAAATAAAGATGCTTAATAAACAAGCTCGTGATGAGAATCAAGGAACGACTACCCTAAGTGTTCTGCTGCATATTCGTGGAGGTTCGATCACCTGAGCACGAGCCAAGAGAATGCAAGAAGGTTTGACTATTTTTCTAAAGAGGATTTGGGCCCAAACATCAAGCCAATAAGTGAGGAATGAAGTTGGGAGATGTTTGTTCTCAATTGGATCATTAGAAGGCTCATTTGGTGGAGTAGGACAGCTCCCAGGCACCCCAGCCCTTTTTCCCTAGTGCCCTAGCACTCCAGAGTAGCTAAAGAACCCTTGTCACTGAGACAAGGCACCTCAAGGCCTGCCAATCCAAAGGACAAGTGCCCTAGCAACCCAGGCATAGCGCCCCAGCGCTTGGGCCATTTCAGCATACAAGTTTTCTTCCTTTTTCCGAGTTGGGCTCTGTTTCTATGTTATTTTGGACCCATTTTAGTGTCATTAAGCATATGTTTTTACCCATGTAAGTATTAGACCTTTAATTAGGTATTTAGGTTACTTTAATTGGGCTTGGATCTTACCCAATCAAGTAGATTAGGGTTGCTTTATTTAAAGGGAGGTCATTGATAATCACACTTTATATGCAGTAATTCTCCCTCATTTCTAGCTTCTTAAACCTCTTTTGGGCCTATTTGATTGGGCTTGATCCACATTTCATGATTTTGGATCCAATTGTGCCTAATTGTATTTTTCAGCAATACTGGCATTTTATGTTGTCTCTGTGTTTCATGCATATCTTTAGTTCTAAATGTCTAAAAATTTTGAATGTTACCCTGTAGAAAAGCTGAGACAATTATCTACAACTTTCATTCAGGGCTCCAAAGCCAATTCGGATGTCCAGAAGGTCATATGCAGCTTGGAAGTCAGAACAGAGATGCTGTCGCTGGATCCTGACCCACATGCAGTGTTTGGACCATAACTTGAGCTGTAGGTGTCTTATAGACTTGAAACTAGTCCCATTAGAAAGATAAGACGTAGGTATTTAATTTTTATGCAAACCGGCTCTTCATATTATGTGTTTTTGATGGTCTTATTACCTGTAGAAGTTGTCTGATGGTTCCAAAGACCTATTGGCACTTAAATGGGCATAACTTCTGCATTACAAGTCCAATTGAGCCCAAACCAAAGCCCAATGAAAAGGCCCATGGGAATAAGTGTGACCTAAGGGCAATTTGGGTGTGAATGTATTTTTAGAGGTTTATGTGTTCAGAAAGAGGCAGTCGAAATTCATTAGGATATTTTGGAAGATATTTTGTAGACAAATTTTCTTGTTTTCTTAGTTTCTAACTTTTCTCTCTAAGTTCTTTCTAAAACTTGGTTGTCTCTTGTTCATGGAGGGCTGAATACTCAAATCAATCCAGGTTTTGGCTATTCTGATTATTAATTCTAAGATTATGCTTTGACTGTTATTCATTTAGTGGTTAATCTACTTCTTTCTTTCCTCTGAAATATTCTGTTTGAATTGCTTAAATTTGGATTTGGATTTTCATGTGTTGATTGCTTAATTGCATGTGATAAAAGAGAAAATTAAAGGTTAATCAATGTTTCTAAGCTTTTGGACGGATTGTTTATCCTTGGCTGGATTTTGGACTTAGGTTAAACTGGATTTGAATGAGTGCTTAATTCATTTAGTCTTAGTTGATCCGAATTCTGGTTGCTTAACTAGTGGATATCCATAGAACACTGAAAGGCTTCTTGATGTGTTTTAAGGCCAAGAACTAGGTTAATAATCGAATGGATTCTCTGAAATCAATGATGGATTAAAATCAGAATCGGTTAGACTTGGATTGGTTGTTTTCCTTAAGGTTTACCACTTTTAATTAATTTCTGTTAATCACTTATACAAAACAAACCCTCATGTTTATATGTTCCTAAATCTGATTCAGTAATTAGAGTAATCCTTTGGTTCGACTTGGTGTTGCCTTATGCTACAAGTAGTTTTGGTAAACTAACTTTAAAAATCACTAATTTGGAGAGCCTCGGCAGGTCATCAGTCATCTCTCTTGTAATGGTCATAATACACATTTGAGTAAAAATTGAGAGTTTTCTCTTACCTTGGTTCTTTGAAAAATTGTGTCAGCTAAATGCAAGAGATATTAGAATAATTTACTCTGAAGTATTTTAGTCATTTCATCTCGACACTTCTTTTAAAAGTAACTGCCTTCCACATGAAATTGGAACTTTCTTACTAGTTTGTGCCAAATAGTAAGTTACCTACTTCCACTACAAGAAAATCTTTATTTTTCAATGGAACAAAATTTTATTCAAAAATTCTAATGAAATTTCATTATAGTTGAAATTTTCTGTCAGAATTGTCGTTAGAATTTGTAATAGAATTTTTTTAAAAAATTCCAATGGAATATACCATTGGAAAATAACAAACCAAAAACACACCGTTGTACTAAAGGGAAAATATTTTTTTTTTTAATTTTGACTAATTCCAAAGATATATTCCTAGGAATTAATTTTTCCAATTTAACCCATTCATTCCTCCCCTTCCCTCTTCCTATTTTCCCCATTTTCTTTCTCCTCCTTCACCTATAGCTATATTCTCTCTTCCCCTCTACCTGCAAGACTTGAAATGTGGTTGTGGGAGTCGGTTTCCAATGACTCCAGTGGCAAGGGCGGCATCCAAGAGTGGTGAAGAGTTGCAAAGCTTTGTTCTACTCCTTTAGGTAGGTGTTCTATCCGAAATCCACTTTCTCTTTCTACAATTCTATTTTATTTCTTGTGTTAATTACTTTGTTTTAATTAGTAGATTGAAGTGATAATAGTATGTAGAAGTAGTGATAATGTATAATTACAAAATGGATGAATGATTGATTGATGCATGATTATTTAAGTTAGGGATTAGCTTGAATCTGAAAATGGGATGGGGAAATTTATAATGTGTGGATTTGTTTTTTATTAAATTTGTTTAGGGCTTTTGATCTATGGGTTGTTTGTAGTTGTTTTATGATTTTTTAATTTTTTTTGTAAAGGGGAAAAATGCAACATGTTTCTAATGTTGCATGTTTCAATCTGATTGAATTTATTATTACTGTTCTATTTGTTTTTACAAAAGCAGTTGAAGTTTAGGTTTTCAACCTCAGTGGTGGTTGTGCTCTTATAGTTACTCAAATTCCAATTCTCTTGATTTTATTTTCAAAGAGGTGGTATCTAGTTATTATTAAATGGAAAGTGAAGCCACTTGTTGACATTTTTTTTAAGTGTAACCATTGTAGCAGAAATTCATTAGTTACTGGCACCCTCTGAAAGTTTGTTGGATTCTTGGAGGGTGAATATGGAAGCTTCTGGATAGGATGGTGGCTTTAACATGTGAGAGTTGGCCTTATTAGGGTTCACCCTCTTCCTTCTAACGTTTTAAGTACCCTACAATCTCATTTTGGACTTGTAAAGACAATCATTTGAAATATTTGACTTCTCAAAGCCTTAGCATATCTATTATCTTGAAACTGAAAACTTTGAAACAAAAAAAGCAAACACTTGTTTAAATGTCAGGAATTGGTTTGGATGGTGGAAGTTACTCCATAAACATTTTTTGAATTTATTTTTAAATTTTAGATACCATTAGCTAGACCAGATTCTATAAGTATAAATTGAATAGAGGATGAAGTGGCCTCATTCTATATAACTATCTATGTCCTTGGGCAAGTTGGTTTAGGGATTGCTTCCTAAATTTTTGAGTTATATCTTTGAACTCCCAGCTTCTCCCCCATGCTGCCCTGCTTATGGTGACATTTTTTTTTTCAAGGCAGGTGCATTTTCATTAGTTACCATAATTTCTGTACTGGTTTCTCCCACAATACATGTTCAAAAAAGGTGCACGAGAGATTAAAAGAGCAATAATGACAATGAAAAAGGGAGAACAAGCTTTGGTGACTGTTAGTGCCGAATATTTGTCTGACCATGATGGTTTGTAAACCATCTCAGCCAATAAAGTCCTTTATTATGAAGTTTATTTGGTTGACTTCATTAAGGTTAATTACCCCTAGTAACTATTATAAATTTCATTTTGAAAAAGAAATATGCATCCAGCATTGCCTAAGCATATGACCTGTCAATTCAACATCATTTTTTACCTCATCAGCAACACTAATCTCCTAGGCTATGCTGTTCTTAAGACAACTCTAATGTGTACAGGAGAAGCCATTTTGGAAATCTTTTGTTCAAGGCTGAAAAGTTTATGTGTGCATCCAAGAAATATGAAAAGGCAGGTTATCTCTTACAAGAAAATTTATTAAGTCAAGTGGGCCTTTTCTCAATCGTGCTCTCCAATTGTCTACTGTCAAATCTAGCCTCAAGGCAATATTTTTTCTTATTGTCAATGTGTTGAGATGAAAATGCATTGCATACTTAGGTATGACCGTGTGACTTTACCAAAAAAAAAAAGGTATAGCCTTGTGGACTAATGGGAATGTGTTATATTTTTAATACAAACTTCCAATGGTATATCACAATTTTAGTCATGAAATGGTTGTTTGTTTCTTTGATTTAAGAGCTTAGTTTGAAATTGTCAATAAATTCAAGTTGATAGCATATCATAAGTTCATTACCTCACTCATGTAACAGATAGATATATTAGATTTGATTGCTCTATACAGCAACAATGATTGGTAGATTACCATAACTGGATTGCTAGACATGCTGCATTTTTTTTCTAGGCATTAGTTGTATCTTTAGGATATTAGATCCTGGTAAAATATATGGTTAGTACCCTTCGTTGTTTAACATTGTAGTGGTAGTAATACAATGAGCCAATTGCAAGGAATGCATTCCCCTAGTGGTTGAACAATTTTTGTTATTGTGGCAAACAAGTTGATGTGTGTGTGATGCCATCAAGCTCCTCTAAATTGTCAACAGGATTAACTCAAAGTTATGAGTTAATTATAAATCCTTTACTGTCGACCAATATTCACTACTTAATCCTTTACTCTTACATTTTTGTATTTTTTTTAAAAAATTAATATGCTGCTATTCTATTTTATTTTGTTTATGGCTAGAGCAAGTTGTTTACATTTGCCAAAAAAAATGTCTTAAAAGGTCTTTGATTGTTTATTTCTCAAGGGTTTCTGGATCTGCTTGTTGGTATCCAATTTGTATATGATGCAACATTGCTGCATTGGTCTATAGTTTTGAAACCTTGAATGCTTATAGAGGATGGTTCTCTTTCTGGCTTGCATTACCAAGTGATTTTTTTTTAAACAAAAAAAAAATAAAATTGGTCGTAATATTATTTACTTTTGAATGCTTGTACCAATTCAAAAAGAATAAAAGTATAAACAAAGTGATAAATTGAAGTTTAGGCATGTTTTGCATTTAATAGCCATCTTATATTGGAATTCATTTATTGCCATGATATTATTGGTTTCTGATAGAATCCTAAGTTCGGGGAATGGGCCATTGCTTAATCAGCAATGTAGTGCCAAGCCCAAGGTATGGAGAGTTTACTCTAGGAGGAAGAAGAATGGGGCTGAGGGGCAAATCAGTTAGAGGTATTTTAAGTGAGCTGGTAGTTAGTTAGAGGGAAAGGAGGAAGACTCACGTTACTTGGGTATTATATAGTGGGGGTTATTGTATGAGAGGGGTATGGTGGTTTTATTATTATTCTTGACAAAGAATTCATTCTTTGAGGAGCCATAGGCTCTGGATCATTACTTCTGGTGATTTGAATTGAATAATACTACTCAGCATTTTGTCCTTTTCTTTGGATCCATACTTGTGATTTTCTGGGAAATCTTCTGGTTTCCTAACAATTTGGTCTGACTAAGGAGTTGCTGAGGCTCTCCAAATTAGTGAAAGTTTAAAGTCAGTTTACTAAAGCTACTTGTAGCATAAGGCAACACCAAGTCGAACCAAAGAATTACTCTAAGTAGTGAATCAGATTAAGAAACATATAAACAGGGGGTTGTTTTGTTGAAGTGATTAACAGAAATTAATTAAAAGTGGTAAATCTTAAGGAAAACAACCAATCTAAGTCTAACCGATTCTGATTTTAATCCATCCTTGATTTCAGAGAATCTATTCAATTATTAACCTAGTTCTTGGCCTTAAAACACATCAAGAAGCCTCTCAGTGCTCTATGGATATCCACTGGTTAAGCAACCAGAATTCGGATCAACTAAGACTAAATGAATTAAGCACTCATTCAAATCCAGTTTAACCTAAGTCCAGAATCCAGCCAAAGGTAAACAATCCGTCCAAAAGCTTAGAAACATTGATTAATCTTTAATTTTCTCTTTTATCACATGCAATTAAGCAATCAACACATGAAAATCCAAATCCGAATTTAAGCAATTCAAACAGAATATTTTAGAGGAAAGAAAGAAGTAGATTAACCACTAAATGAATAACAGTCAAAGCATAATCTCAGAATTAATAATCAGAACAGCCAAAACCTAGATTGATTTAAGTATTCAGCCCTCCATCAACAAGAGGAACCAAGTTTACAAAATATCTAGAGAGGAAACTTAGAGATTAAGAAAATTATCTACAAAATATCTCCTAAAATATCCTAATAAATTTTGGCTGCCTCTTTCTGAGCATATAAACTTTCAAAAATACATGCACACCTAAATTTCCCTTAGGTCACACTTATTCCCATGGGCCTTATCTTTCATTGGGCTTTGGTTTAGGCTCAATTGGACTTGTAATGAAGAAGCTAGCCCTATTTAAGTGCCAACAGGTCTCTAGAACCACCAACCAACTTCGATAGGAAATAATATTATCTATACTATACAATTTGATGAACTGATCTTCATAACAATTGAAGTTCTACGTCTTATATTTCCAATGGGACCAGTTTTAAGTCCATACGACACCTACAACTTAAGTTATAGTCCAAACACTGCATGCGGATCAGGATCCTACGACAGCATCTCTTCTCTGGATTCTAGGCTGCATATGACCAGCCAGACATCCAAATTAGACTTGGAGCTCTGAATCAAAGTTGTAGAGCTTTCTCTTAGATTTCCTACAAGGTAAGATTCAAAATTATTAGATATACAGAACTCAAGTTATTGCTGAAAAATAGAGAGTGCATAAAATGCCCAGTATTGCTGAAAAATACGTTTAGGCTCAATTGGATCCAAACTCATGAAATGTGGCCCAAGCCCACTCAATTCAGCCCAAAAGAGGTTTAAAAGACTAAATATGAGGATTAACTACTGTATAAAAAGTATGTTCATCACCGACCTGCCGGATCCAATTCATTGAGGTAGGGATAAGTTGATTCTTAGAGCGAATTCATGCCACCTAAAATGTCAGATAGAGTTGATGTTTTAGAGGCTGAACTAGCATCGTTAAGGGTTGGAATGGGGGATATGCAGTCTTCATTCAAGTCTGCCTTGATGGATATGCAGCACTCCTTGCTGCAGGAAGTTAGTAAAATGTTCGTCGGAGTTTCATCTACCTCCGGGGAGAAGTCCACATTGCCTCCTTGGAAACATCGAGTGGAAGAAGCGCATGAGGACCCTTCAGAGGAATATAGGATGTCCGTGAGGAAGGTAGAGTTACCCATGTTTAATGGCACTGATCCTGTAGGGTGGATAACCAGAGCAAAGATCTATTTTGAAGTGCAGAACACCTCTGAAGAGGTCAAGCTCAAGCTAGCCAAGCTCAGTATGGAAGGAGTCACGATACACTGGTTTAACCTCTTTCATGAAACAAAGGATCATCTAACGTGGGATAAGCTGAAGAGAGCACTAATTGCTCGCTCTGGGGGCCGCAAGTTCTAAAATCCTTTTGAGGAGCTCTCTGCCTTGAAGCAAACAGAGATGGTGGAGGCATATATGGAGCAATTTGAGCTTATTTCCTCACAAGTAAGCCGGTTACCCAAGGAGCAGTACGTTGGGTACTTCATGACTGGGTTGCAACCCACCATTCGGCGACGAGTTAGATTTCTAAATCCCTCCTCTCGACCACAACTCATGAAAATGGCTAGAGATATCGAAGTAGAAATGGCCAGAGAAGAAGAAGTGGGAGAGAAACACATACGGGGTCATTTTTGGGGACTAACGGGTCAGAGAAGTGGGCCACGCCCGTATCCGATCCACAGAGAGCTGGGCTTCTCCAATTCGATGGGCCAATCTTCAAATTCAGAGGGGTGGAGTCCGAGTCGAAACTGATAGCAGTCCGGGTCAGTAGGTCAAACCCACAACAAATTTTCTTTGTCTGGTTTTGCACTTGCTCGACGCGAGGAGGTTGATCGCCGAGGTGGCAAAGGTGATTGCCGGGGTCTCCCATAAAAAGCAAGAGGATTACACCACATTTCTTACCCCGAGTTGATGGAGTGGCAGTCCAAGGGACTCTATTTCTGCTGCGGTGAAAAATATCACCCCTTGCACCAATGTACAGATCGGCAACTCTGGTTGTTGGTGTTGGGTGAGAACGAAACTTTGAACTCGGAGGGAAAGATAGTCACGATAGGGGTTGAAGATCTGGAGGAAGAAGAAGAGCTTAAGTGTAAGGCCATGGGTTTATTCAAGTTAGGGGAGGAAGACAGAACTGGAAATCAAACTATGAGAATCGATAGGATGCTACAAGGGGTGGTGGTGGTAGTGTTAGTAGACAGTGGAGCAACCCACAATTTTATATCCACCCAATTAACACAAGCCTTGGGGTTAAAGGTGCACTCTACAGGGAGGTTGGGAATTAGACTTGGTGATGGTCATCGGGTAATTGCCCAGGGAAAATGCACTGAATTGCTCATTCAGTTTGGGGATATTGATTTGCAGATTGATGCTTATGTCTTGGAGTCAGGAGGAATGGATGTTATTTTGGGTGTAGCTTGGTTGAAAATATTAGGAAAGGTTTTGATGGATTGGCAGGAGATGACCATGGAATTCCAACAAAAGGGGAGAAGGGTGACTTTGCAAGGGAGTTTTGGCAATGTCATGTCATCCAAGAGCAAGCAATCAGGAATGCCAAATTCAGCTCCTTTGTACAGTTTTTTTGGAGGCAATTACCATTGAAATAGGAGGAATTAGATGGTTGCATTCCTTGTCTGCATTAGAAGCTGCGGCACAGAATGAGTTAACAGATCACCAGCAGCTAGAGTTGTCATGCTTGATGGACAATTATGCAGTAGTTTTTTTGGAGATCAAAGGGCTTCCTCCTAGGAGGCATTGTGTGCACTCTATTGTACTACAAGAAGGACAAGGGCCAATCAATGTGCGACCCTACCGGTACCCTCACCACCACAAAGAAGAAATTGATAGGCAAGTGACTGACATGCTCCATACAGGTATCATCCAGCCTAGTTCTAGTCCTTTTTCTAGTCCTGTACTGCTGGTTAAGAAAAAAGATGATACTTGGAGGCTATGTGTTGACTATAGAGCTTTAAATAAGGTTACCATACTTGATAAATATCCAATTCCTGTTGTGGACAAGCTACTAGATGAGCTCTATGGTGCTAGTTATTTCTCAAAACTAGATTTGAAATCAGGGTTTCACCAAATACGGGTCAATGAGGCTGATATTTCAAAGATTGCCTTCTGTACTCATAATGGACATTACGATTTTCGAGTTATGCCTTTTGGACTCACCAACGCTCCGGCAACCTTTCAAGCAGCTATTCAGCACTTTCTAAGAAAGTTTGTGTTGGTCTTCTTCGATGACATTCTGATTTATAGTTCAAAATGGTCACTACATTTATAGCACCTAGAAACTGTGCTTGAGGTTCTGTCCAAACACCAATTTGTAGTAAACCAAAAAAAATGCAGCTTTGGAAGGGAATCTGTGGAGTATCTGGGGCATATTATATCAGGAAAAGGAATGGCAGCTGACCCCGCCAAGATACAAGCCATGTTAGATTGGCCAGAACCAAAAATGATTAAAGGAGTAAGGGGATTCCTCGGTTTGACTAGCTATTATGGCAAATTTGTGGTAGGATATGGCCAAGTGGCCAAACCTCTCACTCAACTTACCAAAAAGGATAATTTCCAATGGGGACCAGCAACATTAGAGGCCTTTAGAGCACTTAAGAGGATTATGACCACTTCTCTTGTGCTTGCCCTTCCAGATTTTTTAAGGTCTTTTGAAGTAGAGTGTGATGCTTTGGGTACGGGAATCGGAGTAGTCCTAATGCAGGACCGCAAACCCATTGCCTATTTTAGCAAAGCTTTCTTGAGCAGTCATTTGTCTAAGTCAGCCTATGACAAAGAACTCATGGCTTTGGTCCTTGCGGTACAACATTGGAGACACTACCTTTTGGGAAGGACGTTCATCATTTATACTGACCAAAGGAGCTTGAAGCATTTGTTGCAACAGAAAATAACTACCCCCAATCAATAGTCATGGATGGCAAAGCTTTTGGGGTATCAATTTCAAGTGGTATATAAACCAGGCCCGGAGAACAAAGCTGCTGATGCGTTATCTCGCATGCATGAAGCTGCGGAATTACAAGCTATCATCTCCTACCTGGTTTAGTTAAATGGTGATCTTATAGCTCAGGAGGTCCAGCTTGATCCACAGCTCAAACAGGTCATTTATGACCTGCACAAAGACCTAAATTCTCGACCTGGTTTCACACACCAGAAAGGGGTACTCCTCTATAAAATTTGTCTAGTCATACCTGCCACTTCTCCTCACATTCAGCTACTACTAAAAGAATTTCACTCCTCTCCCACCGGTGGTCACTTGGGCTTCTTAAGAACTTACAAAAGGATTGCAGGGAATTTATACTGGTATGGAATGAAGAAATGCATTCAGGAATTTGTCAAATCTCGTGACACTTCTTAGAGACAAAAATATACTGCAACCTCCCCAGTTGGATTACTCTAGCCCCTGCAAGTTCCAAATTAGATTTGGGAGGACATCTCCATGGATTTCATAATAGGTCTTCCAAAATCTAAGGGCTATGAAGCTATTTTGGTAGTGGTTGATAGACTCTCAAAATATGGCCATTTTATTCTATTGAAGCATCCTTATACCGCTAGGACTGTGGCTAAACTCTTTGTTATGGAAATAGTCAGGCTCCATGGGATTCCACAATCTATAATCAGTGACCGTGATCCCTTGTTTCTAAGTAATTTCTGGAAAGAACTCTTCTGCATGCAAGGTACAGTGCTAAAGATGAGTTCTTCTTACCATCTGGAGACTGATGGTCAAACCGAAGTGTTGAATAGATGCCTTGAGACCTATTTACGTTGCTTTGCTTCGAAACAACCTAAAAACTGGTCATGTTAGGTTTCTTGGGCAGAGTTATGGTATAATACCTCTTCCCATGCTTTTGCCAGTTCTACCCCTTTTAAGGTTGTCTATGGCAGAAAGGCTCCTACCATAACTAAATATCTGCGGAGTGAGACAAAGGTAGAGGCAGTGGCTGTTGAATTACATGACAGGGATGAAGCATTAGATCAGCTCAAACACAACCTGAACAAGGCACAAGATCACAAGAAAAGGTTTGCTAATAAGCATAGAACTTTGCAAATTTTTCAAGTGGGTGAATGGGTTTTCCTAAAATTGCGTCCTCATAGACAGCAAACAGTCCATAGGAGAATCAATTAAAAATTGGCAGCTAGATATTATGGCCCCTATCAGATCTTGGCCAAATATGGAACCGTAGCTTACAAGCTAAAACTACCTCCACTTGCAAGGGTTCATCCAGTTTTCCATGTATCCCAACTAAAAAAGGCAATTGGGGATTATTCTGCTGATCCTAAATTACCTATTGGACTTGAGGTGGAATATGATGACAGGTTGGAACCCGAAGAAATTACGGCCAGCAGGGACATCATCAAGGCAGGCACTCCTATCAAACAATGGCTGGTTAAGTGGAAGGGTGGCTCCTCGGATGATTAATGAGCTGCTGAGGCTCTTCAAATTAGTGACTTTTAAAGTCGGTTTACCAAAGCTACTTGTAGAATAAGGCAACACCAATTTGAACCAAAGGATTTCTCTAATTAGCGAATCAGATTTAGGAACATATAAACAAGGGGGTTTTGTTTGTAGAAGTGATCAACAGAAAGTGATTTAAAAGTGATAAACCTTAAGGAAAATAACCAATCCAAGTCTAACTGATTCTGATTTTAATCCATCATTGATTTCCAAGAATCCATTCAATTATTAACCTAGTTCTTGGCCTTAGAACACATCAAGAAGTCTTTCAGTCCTCTATGGATATCCAGTGGTTAAGCAACCAGAATTCGGATCAACTAAGACTAAATGAATTAAGCACTCATTCAAATCCAGTTTAACCTAAGTCCAGAATCCAGCCAAGGGTAATTAATCTGTCCAAAAGTTTAGAAACATTAATTAACCTTTAATTTCCTCTTTTATCACATGTAATTAAGCAATCAACACATGAAAATCCAAATCCAAATTTAAGCAATTCAAACAAAATATTTCAGAGGAAGCAAAGAAGTAGATTAACCATTAAATGAATAACAATCAAAGCATAATCTCAGAATCAATAATCAGAACAGCCAAAACCTGGATTGATTTGAGTATTCAGCCCTCCATGAACAAGAGGAACCAAGTTTACAAAATATCTAGAGAGAAAACTTAGAGACTAAGAAAACAAGAAAAGCTGTCTACAAAAATATCCTAATACAATTTCTGCTGCCTCCTTCTGAGCATATAAACCTCTAAAAATACATGCACACCCAAAGTACCCTTAAGGAAGATGCATTCCCATGGGCCTTAGCTTTCATTGGGCTTTGGTTTGGGCTCAATTGGACTTGTAATGAAGAAGTTAGGCTCATTTAAGTGCCAACAGGTCTCTGGAACCATCAGCCAACTTCTATAGCCAATAAGACCATCTAAACTATACAATTTGGTTAACCGGTCTGAATAACAATTGAATCTCTACGTCTTAGATTTCCAATGGGAGCAGTTTCAAGTCCATAAGACACCTACAGCTCAAGTTATGGTCCAAACACTGCATGTGGGTCAGGATCCAGCGACAACATCTCTGCTCTGACTTCCAGGCTGCATATGACCTTCTGGATATCCGAATTGGCTTTGGATCCCTGAATGAAAGTTGTAGATAATTCTCTCAGCTTTCCTACAAGGTAAAAATTGAAATTTTTAGACATTTATAACTCAAGATATGCATGAAACACAAAGACAGCATAAAATGTCCAGTATTGCTGAAAAATGCAATTAAGCCCAATTGGATCCAAACTCATGAAATGAGGCTCAAGCCCAATCAAATAGGCCCAAAAGAGGTTTAAGAAGCTAGAAATGAGGGAGAATTACTGTATATAAAGTGTGATTATCAAATTCTCCCTCACTTAGCTTTTGCACGTCTCAGGCAAAGTAGAATTTCAAAATAAGGAAAGAAAGAACAAGGAAACAAAAACAAATTTAAAAACTAAAGAATCACCTCCCAATGATATTTAAGATATGCAGAAGTTCATACCACAAGTAAGATGAGCAATTAAAAATTCAAGGAAGTCACAGCATTCATGAAATAAAATTTTTTCACATCCAAAATCAACAATTAAGGTAACTTCAATTGAAAAATATGAGTCAAGAATGATAAATTGTCACAAGATATACTCTTAATCTCTCAAGTGTTTAGAAAGTAGGTATTTCACTCAATGAAACTCATGAAGAAATGCACTACCATAGGAATAATATGGATATGACAAGCTAAGTACCCTAAGAGAATAAAAGAGCATTGGGGAAAAATTTAATTAACAAGCATGAAACTTTTCCCAATTTCCTAACATGTAAAGCATACTCTCTTTTCGTTTCACATTTTCCTTACTTTTCCTTTCCTTTTTCACAATTTTGATTTTTTTTTTTTTATAATGAACCAATTGGCTCTTTTTTTTTTCTTTCTTTCTTCACGTCTCACTTTGCACAATAATTTTTACTACCTCTACACTTGCATTATTAATTACCCACAAGCATAAAAGTTCCTCCAAGATAATGAACCAATGCTCTCTCATTCCCTAAGGTAAGGTAACAACATGGTTTTTCACATAGACACATAATGAGCTAAAACCAAAAATAGGCAAATAGGCTAAAGGGGTAATCAAAGGAAAATAATACAAGGTTGGCTATTTGGCAAAGTAGCTAAATCAAGAAAGAATGCCTCAATCATATTCATGTATGTAAGTGAAAATGCAGCTTTAAAAGGAATCAAAGCAAGTTTTAGAGTGATCAAAATCCATGAGTGAAAATCACACTAGAAAGAAAAAAAAATGACACAAATGTTAAATCTATCCATTAAAAGGCTCAAAATCTCACAAGGCATGCATCTATCAAACTTTAATCACTAATCCAACATCCAAAACTAAGCATGTAAAATTAAGGATAGAAAACAAGTTATTCAATCATGCTATGAACCTGGAAATGCAATTGCTTCAACTTACAATTTCACAAATTTTACAAATCCTAAAACATCATTGGAAAGTAATTAAAACAAAAAAATGACAACAAAAAAAGAAAAGAAAATAGCAAGAACAACAAACAGAAAACAGAAAATAGCAAAGTGACACAAAACAGAAAATTAATCAACTAAATAGCAAAATAATAAAGCAACTAAACTACACAGAAATCGCTCCCCTACACTTAAATTTTACATTGTCCTCAATGTAAAAACTTCAAAAAGTAGCAACATATGACAATTAATATCAAGCAGTCACATAAGGACAAGGAAAATAAAAGAGAGAGAAGAAACATCCTTATCAGGGGAGGTAGATGGCATCTTGCAAGTGGACCTCCTCCACGATGTCCTCTTAAGCTCCCTCATAGAACGGCTTGAGGTGATGCCCATTGACTTTGAAAGCCTTGCTGGTGGACTCACTCGCTATCTCGACTGCACCATAAGGAAAAACCTTGGTGACAACAAACAGACCAAGCCACCGAGAGCGGAGCTTGCCGGGCATGAGCTTTAGGCGGGAGTTATATAGAGAACTCCTTCCTCAGCACCATGTTATCATGAAACCTCTTGGTCTTTTCCTTGTAGATGCGGGAGCTCTCATAAGCATCCAAACGAAGCTCCTCAAGCTCTTGGAGGTGAAGCTTTCTTTGGGATCCGGCTTGGCTCAAATCAAGGTTGCACTGCTTGACCGCCCAATAAGCCTTGTGCTTAAGCTCTATTGGAAGGTGGCATGCTTTGCCAAAAACTATCTGGTAGGGAGACATCCCAATAGGTGTCTTGAAAATAGTCCAGTATGCCCACAGAGCATCCTTAAGTCGTAAACTTCAGTCCATCCTATTAGGTTGGATAGTCTTCTCCAAGATACGCTTGATCTCCCTGTTGGAGACATCAGCTTGCCCATTGGTCTGAGGGTGATAAAGGGTCGAAACCTTATGCATGACTCCATATTTCTTCATTAAAGCCGTCATGGTCTGGCTGCAGAAATGTGAACCCTAATCACTGATGATGGCCATAGGAATGCCAAATCTACAGAAAATGTTTGATCTAACAAAATCCACAACAACTTTAGAATCATCAGTACGAGTGGCTTTCGCCTCCACCCACTTAGACACATAATCAACAACGAGTAAAATGTAAACAAAACCGAAAGAAATAGGAAAAGGCCCCATAAAGTCAATACCCCANCATGGTCTGGTTGCAGAAATGTGAACCCTGATCACTGATGATGGCCATAGGAATGCCAAATCTGCAGAAAATGTTTGATCTAACAAAATCCACAACAACTTTAGAATCATCAGTACGAGTGGCTTTCGCCTCCACCCACTTAGACACATAATCAACAACGAGTAAAATGTAAACAAAACCGAAAGAAATAGGAAAAGGCCCCATAAAGTCAATACCCCAGACATAAAAAATCTCACAGAATAGCAAAGGCTGCTGGGGCATCTCATGCCGATGGGAAATATTCCCGGTTCTCTGACATTGTTCACAAGATTTACAAAATATGTGTGCATACCTAAATAAAGTGACCCAATACAATCCAGAGTCTAAGACTTTCCTAGCCGTACGTTGAGGACCAAAATGTCCACCACATGCAAGGGTATGACAAAAGCTAAGAACAGACTGAAACTCACTATTAGGCACACATCTCCTAATTATTTGATCACTGCAAAACCTCCAGAGATAGGGATCATCCCACACATAATATTTTGTCTCCCTCTTTAACTTGTCTATTTGTGCACGTGTGAGGTATGAGGGCAAAGCATGGGCAACTAGATAATTCACAAGATCTGCATACCATGGAAACTCACCATGCAGCCCTAACAGCTGTTCATCAGGAAAAGAATCCTGAATGGGCAGTGGATCAGGATCTTGCTCGATGCGGCTCAGGTGGTCAACAACCAGATTCTTTGCTCCACTTTTGTCTCAGATCTCCACATCAAACTCTTGGAGCAGCAACATCCACCTAATCAGCCGTGGCTTGGCATTCTGTTTCTTCAAGAAATACTTTAGAGCTGTATGATCTGAAAATACCAAAACCTTAGAATCTATCAAATAAGACCTGAACTTATCTAATGCAAAAACAATAGATAAAAGTTCTTTTTAGGTGGTTGTGTAGTTTGCTTGAGCAGCATCTAGAGTTCTTGAAGCATAGTAAAACACATGGGAAACTTTGGTCACTCGCTGCATGATAATCACACTTTATATGTAGTAATTCTCCCTCATTTCTAGCTTCTTAAACCTCTTTTGGGCCTATTTGATTGGGCTTTGGCCACATTTCATGACTTTGGATCCAATTGTGCCTAATTGTATTTTTCAGCAATACTGAGCATTTTATGTTGTCTCTGTGTTTCATGCATATCTTTAGTTCTGTATTTCTAAAAATTTTGATTCATACCTTGTAGGAAAGCTGAGACAATTATTTACAACTTTCATTCAGGGTTACAAAGCCAATTCGGACGTCCAGAAGGTCATATGCAGCCTGGAAGCCAAAGAAGAGATGCTGTCACAGGATCCTGACCTGCATGCTGTTTTTGGTCCATAACTTGAGTTGTAGGTGTTAACTGGTCCCATTGGAAAGCTAAGACACAGAGCTTCAATTGTTATGAAGACCAGTTTACCAAATTGTATAGTTTAGATGGTCTTATTTCCTGTCGAAGTTGGCTGATGGTTCCAGAGACCTGTTGGCACTTAAATGGGCCTAACTTCTTCATTACAAGTCCAATTGAGCCCAAACCAAAGCCCAATAAAAGCTAAGGCCCATGGAAATAAGTGTGACCTAAGGATAATTTAGGTCTGCATGTATTTTTGGAGGCTTATATGCTCAGAAGGAGGAAGCCGAAATAGAGGAGGATATTTTGTAGACAACTTGTCTTGTTTTCTTAGTTTCTAAGTTTTCTCTCTAGATATTTTGTAAACTTGGTTCTTCTTGTTCATGGAGGGCTGAATACTCAAATCATTCTAGGTTTTGGTTGTTCTGATTATTGATTCTGAGATTATACTTTGATTGTTATTCATTTAGTGGTTAATCTATTGCTTTGCTTCCTCTGAAATATTCTGTTTGAATTGCTTAAATTTGGATTTGGATTTTCATATGTTGATTGCTTAATTACATGTGATAAAAGAAGAAATTAAAGGTTAATTAATGTTTCTAAGCTTTTAGACGGATTAATTACCCTTGGCTGGATTCTAGACTTAGGTTAAACTAGATTTGAATGAGTGCTTAATTCATTTAGTCTTAGTTGATCTGACTGGTTGCTTAACCAGTGGATATCCATAGAAGACTGAGAGGCTTCTTGATGTGTTCTAAGGCCAAGAACTAGGTTAATAATTGAATGGATTTTTGGAAATCAATGATGGATTAAAATCAGAATCAGTTAAACTTAGATTGGTTGTTTTCCTTAAGGTTTACCACTTATAATTAATTTATGTCAATCCCTTGAACAAAACAAACCCCCATGTTTATATGTTCCTAAATCTGATTCATTAATTAGAGTAATCATTTGGTTCAACTTAGTGTTGCCTTATGCTACAAGTAGCTTTGGTAAACCGACTTTAAAAATCATTAATTTGAAGAGTCTTGACAGCTCATCAAATTTTGGCACCGTTGTTAGGGATTATTCTAGTTTTGATCAATCTTATTAGGAGTGTACTTGACTGCTAACCCTTCATAATCCCCCCTTTATTGTAATGTCTTGGTAGTTTTTGGTGAAAACGGGTGATTTTTGGTAAATTTTTCAGAAAATTTAGTACGGATTTTTGAACCCATAATGACCTGAAAATTGGTCAGTTGAAGGAAAATGACCTAACAAGCATAACTCACTACTTTAGTGAGCCCCACCCTATTTTGGCCAAATTCCATCGTTTAGACCACTTTTTCAATTTTTTAATATTTTTTATTTAATTTGTGATTTCCATTTTCATCTAGTTTTCAAGCTGTAGCGGTTTCATAATTTTTAAAAATGTATAGATACCTTAATTAGGATTATTTTGTTATGTTTTTGCCTTTGTTTTGTGCATTTTGTGTGTTTATCTTTTAGTTCAATTCTGTCACTTTTTGTTCATGGTGCATACTAAGTTCCCCTACTACTAAAAAAGTCAAAGAGGTTGGTGCATTACTTTCTGACAAACAGAGGATGGACCATAGACTTGATGAATTGACATCTTTGGTAAGACAATTGGCAGTGAGACAACAAGCACCTGAACCAACCATGCAACCAATCCAATTTTGTGGCATATGTGCTTGTACCTCTTATCCCACCAATGCATGCCCTAAACTTCAGGATGATGTTTATAGACTTCAAGATCCCTTTGTACCTGCAGCCGGTGTCTTTTCTGGAAAATCACCATACCAACCTCAGCAGCAGCAGCCTACATATTATCCATACTTCAACACCTATAACCCTGGTTGGAGAGATCATCCTAGTCTGATATATGGCAATGCAGCCCCACCACAGCAATATAGGCAATCATTCCAATAGCCTATGCAACAGAGTCCATCAGACACAAAACCTGAACCTTCACTTAAGGACTTGCTAAAACAGATGGCCACTCATAACATTCAGTTCCAGCAGATGATAGAGGCCACCATGCAAAATTTAGAGATCCATATTAGACAATTGGCATCCTCAGTGAATCAACTGCAGTCCCAGAGTGCTATTATGCTGAGGTCTGAAAAATCTATGCTAGAACCAACTGAACCTCAACTTGTAAGCAAGCTCACAAGCGAGTCATAGCTAGTAGAGAAAGCAGTCATTGGTTCTGTTTTCCATACTAATGTGATTGATGCTCTAATTGGGGATGTATATGAGGAGTTATGTGTTGATTTCCTTGATTTTGTGGGTTTAGAGGATTTTGTTCAGTGTCACTCATATGCTAATTGTGATGGTGATATGTCATGTGTTGTGTGTGATGAGATCTCTGCATTCTTGAGAGATAAAGATTCTGGTGAATCTGGTTCTACAGATTTTGAAGAAAACTCTCAAGGGACAACCCAATGCGAACTTGACACGGCTTCTATGGTTAACTCTACACCCTTTCCTACTTTGACATCACCTTATGTTGATTGTGCACTTGATATCGGTAGGAAGAATGTGGATGTTGCATGGGCTGAACAACACCACCATATGCCAAATTTCTTTTTGTTTAGAAAGTTTCTTTTATTTCCTTATATATTTTTATGTTTTTATTTTATTCATAAGATTTTCAATTTTATTTTGTCTTTTAAAGGCTTTGTGAGAATGATCTTTGACCTCGGTATCTAGCTGTGTTTGCTGCAAATAAAAGGAAGATGATACCTTGAGTTTCAGGGGAGTACATTTTCTGATTATATTTTTATAATTGTATTATGTTTTCCATTCTGTTTTGTTTTAGTATGTTTTTATTTTCTGTTTTTGCTTTGAATTTTCTGTTTTCTAGTCTTGTTTTTAATTCTATTTTTGTTTCTATTGTTCATTATGTTTTCCATTTTCTGTTCTCCTTGTCATTATGCATGTTGTTCTCTCTTTTCATGGGCATCGTGGAGGAGGTCCACTTACACGATACAATCTACCTCACTTCATCAGGATATTTTTTCTCTATTTTATTTTACTTGTCCTTATCTGCTTGATGTTAATTGTCATATGTTGCTACTTTTTGAAGTTTTTACAATGAGGACAATGTAAAATTTAAGTGTGGGGGAGGTTTACATTCTATTTTTCTATTTTTGTGTCTGTTTTTAATTCTGCTTTTAGTTTTCTATTTTCTGTTTCCTTTGTTGTTTTTTGCTTTTAGTTATGTTTGTTGTTTCTGTTTAGTATAATGTTTTGCTGTTTTTAGTCTCTTTGTTATTTTCTGTTTAATTGTCAAATTTTTTTCTGTTTTAATTGCCTTCCAATAATGTTTTAGGATTTGTAAAATTTGTGAAGTTGTAAGTTTGAAGCAATTGCAATTTAAGGTTCATAACATGATTGAATAATTGTCTTCCTTCTTAAATTTCACATGTTTGGTTTTAGATATTGGATTAGTGATTAACTTTGATAGATACATGCCTTGTGAGTTTTGAGCCTTTTGATGAATGAATTTAGCATTTGTGCCATTCTTTTCTTTCTTGTGTGATTTTCACTCATGAAATTTGTTTACTCTAGAACTTGCTTGATTCTTTTTTAGGCTACATTTTCACTTGCATGCATGAATATGATTGAGGCATTCTTTCTTGATTTAGCTACTTTGCCAAATAGCCAACGTTGTATTATTTTCCTTTGATTTTCCTCTTGAGCCTATTTGCCTATCTTTGGTCTTAGCTCATTATGTACCTATTTGAAAAACCATGTTGTTACCTGACCTTAGGGAATGGGAGAACATTAGTTTATTATCTTGGAGGAGGTCTTGTGCTTGTGGGTAATTAATAGTACAAGTGTGGATGTTGTGAATTTTAATGTGCAATATGCAAAGTATTATGTGAAAGAAAAAAAGACCTAATTGTCATTTAAAAAAAAAAATAGAAATGAAAAAAAGGTTGTGTTGTGAAAAGAAAAGAAANGAAAAAAAAAAAAAAAAAAAAAAAAGGAATTTGTGCAAAGGAAGGAGAATATGTTTTACACACTTAAAATTTAATGCTTGTCATTTGAGTTCCTCTCCAATGTTCTTTTATTCTCTTTGGGTTTTTACCTTATGATATTCATTTTGATNAGACCTAATTGTCATTTAAAAAAAAAAATAGAAATGAAAAAAAGGTTGTGTTGTGAAAAGAAAAGAAAAAAAAAAAAAAAGGAATTTGTGCAAAGGAAGGAGAATATGTTTTACACACTTAAAATTTAATGCTTGTCATTTGAGTTCCTCTCCAATGTTCTTTTATTCTCTTTGGGTTTTTACCTTGTGATATTCATTTTGATTCATTCCTTTACCTTGGCCTTATACAACCTTAAATAAAATCCTCTTGATTTGTGTGTGCATTTGTTTGAGTAGTGGAGAAGTAGAAGATAAGCAAGCTTATGGTAGTGCATTTCTTCATAAGTTTGATTGAGTGAAGTACCTACTTTCTAAACACTTGAGGGATTAAGAGTATATCTTGTGAGGATCTATCATTCTTGACTTATGCTTTCCAATTGAAGTTACCTTGTTTGTTGGTTTGAGTTGTGAAGCAATTTTATCTCATAAATGTTTTGACTCTCTTGAATTTAATTGCTCATGTTACTTGTGGTATGAACTTGTGCATATCTTAAATATCATTGGGAGGTGATCCTTTAGTTTTTAAATTTGTTTTTGTTTCCTTGTTCTTTCGTTCCTTGTTTTGAAATTCTACTTTGCCCGAGACGTGCAAAAGCTAAGTGTGGGGGACTTTGATAATCACACTTTATATGTAGTAATTCTCCCTCATTTCTAGCTTCTTAAATCTCTTTTGGGCCTATTTGATTGGGCTCGGGCCACATTTCATGACTTTGGATTCAATTGTGCCTAATTGTATTTTTCAACAATACTGGGCATTTTATGCTGTCTCTATATTTCATGCATATCTTTAGTTCTGGATGTCTAAAAATTTTGATTCATACCTTGTAGGAAAGCTAAGAGAATTATCTACAACTTTCATTCAGGGCTCCAAAGCCAATTCGGAAGTCCAAAAGGTCATATGCAGCCTGGAAGTCAAAGAAGAGATGTTGTCGCAGGATCCTGACCCGCATGCCGTTGTTGGTTCATAACTTGAGATGTAGGTGTTTTATTGACTTCAAACTGGTCCCATTGGAAAGCTAAGACGCAGAGCTTCAATTTTTATGCAGACCAGTTTACCAAATTGTATAGTTTAGATGGTTTTATTTCCTGTCGAAGTTGGCTGATGGTTCCAGAGACCTGTTAGCACTTAAATGGGTCTAACTTCTTTATTACAAGTCCAATTGAGCCCAAACCAAAGCCCAATGAAAGCTAAGGCCTATGGGAATAAGTGTGGAATAAGGACAATTTAGGTCTACATGTATTTTTGGAGGCTTATATGCTCAGAAAGAGGCAGCCGAAATAGAGGAGGATATTTTGTAGACAACTTGTCTTGTTTTCTTAGTTTCTAAGTTTTCTCTCTAGATATTTTGTAAACTTAGTTCCTCTTGTTCATGGAGGGCTGAATACAATCAATCTAGGTTTTGGCTGTTCTGATTATTGATTCTGAGATTATGTTTTGATTGTTATTCATTTAGTGGTTAATCTATTACTTTGCTTCCTCTGAAATATTCTGTTTGAATTGCTTAAATTCGGATTTGGATTTTCATGTGTTGATTGCTTAATTACATGTGATAAAAAAGAAAATTAAAGGTTAATTAATGTTTCTAAGCTTTTGGACGGATTAATTATCCTTGGCTGGATTCTGGACTTAGGTTAAACTGGATTTGAATGAGTGTTTAATTCATTTAGTCTTAGTTGATCCAAATTATGGTTGCTTAACCAGTGGATATCCATAGAGGACTGAGAGGCTTCTTGATATGTTCTAAGGCCAAGAACTAGGTTAATAATTGAATGGATTTTTGGAAATCAATGATGGATTAAAATCAGAATCAGTTAGACTTGGATTGGTTGTTTTCCTTAAGGTTTACCACTTATAATTAATTTTTGTCAATCACTTGAACAAAACAAACCCCCATGTTTATATGTTCCTAAATCTGATTTATTAATTAGAGTAATCCTTTAGTTCGACTTGGTGTTGCCTTATGCTACAAGTAGCTTTGGTAAACCGACTTTAAAAATCACTAATTTGAAGAGCATCGGCAGCTCATCACTGTGCCAAGACAGCTCCCAAGGCATAGTTAGAAGCGTCACACATCAGCTCGAACGGGAGTGTCCAATCAGGTGGTCGAATGACAGGGGTACTAGTCAGAGCTATCTTCAGGCAGTTGAAAGCTTCCTTGCACTTCTGATCAAACAGAAAGTCCACATCTTTCTGCAGAAGGCTGGACAACGGAATGGCTATCTTGCTGAAGTCTCTGATAAAGCGCCAGTAGAAACCTGCATGTCCAAGAAATGACCGAACTTCCCACACGCATGTGGGGTAAGATAAAGCAGTAATGACATCAATTTTAGCAAGATCTACCTCAACCCCCTTTCTAGACACTACATGGCCTAAAACTATACCTTCCTCTACCATGAAATGACATTTTTCAAAATTTAAGACAAGGTTAGTCTCAATGCAGCGATGCAACACTCTAGCTAGGCTATTCAGACAGGCATCAAAAGAAGAATCATAGACAGTAAAATCGTCCATAAACACCTCCATACACTCCTCTAAAAAATCAGAGAATATACTCACCATGCACCGCTGGAAGGTACCAGGGGCGTTGCAAAGACCGAATGGCATCAGCCGGTAAGCAAACGTGCCTAAGGGACATGTAAAAGTTGTTTTCTCTTGATCCTCCAGTGCAATATGAATCTGGAAGTATCCAGTGTAGCCATCCAGGAAGTAGTAATGCGATTTCCCAGCTAACCGCTCCAGCATTTGATCGATGAACGGCAGGGGGTAATGATCCTTCCTGGTGGCTTGATTTAGCCTCCTATAATCGATGCAGACCCGCCAGCTGTTCTGCACTCGGGTAGGTAGCAGGTCGTTGTTCTGGTTTGCCATCACTGTAACCCCGGATTTCTTCGGGACGACCTGTACTGGGCTCACCCAAGTGCTTTCAGATATAAGATAAATGATGCCAACTTGCAGAAGCTTGGTCACCTCCTTCTTTACCACGTCCAGAATGAGAGGGTTTAATCGCCTCTGGGGTTGCCTCACTAGTTTAGCGTCATCTTCAAGTAATATGCGATGCATGCATGTAGACGGACTAATGCCAGGAATATCTGCTAACGTCCAACCAATAGCTTGCTTGTGCTCTCTCAAGATTAGTAGCAGTCTCTCTTCTTGTTCAGGAAGCAGGTTATTAGCCACAATCGCAGGGAGCTGCTCTGCAGATGCCAAATACGCATACTTCAAATGCTTAGGTAGAGGCTTCAACTCTAACTTAGGTGGCTACACTACAGAGGGCAGTAATCTAGGTGCCTGAATTCCAATCTCTGTAGACTAAATCTCCTCATAAATAGCAGTGGTTACTGCAAGCTCTGGGGAACCAGAATCAGCAGCACTTAAGAAGGCGGAGATCTCAGCACAAACAACACAGCCAGAATCACCATCACAATCAGTACAAGATTGACACTGAACAGAATCATCAAAACTAGCCAAATCAGGTAAATCAGCACACAAATGACGGTAGACATCCTTAACTAAATCATCAATCACATCAATGTGAAAAATAGAATGCTCATCTATGGGATGCTTCATAGCATCAAAAATATTGAACTGCATAACAGAATCTCCAAACTCCATGGATAGAGTTCACGCATACACATCAATCTTGGTCCGCGCGGTCTTGAGGAATGGTCTACCCAGAATGAGTGGAGCATTACTGGATTGTGATTGTCCCTCCATCTCCAGAATATAGAAATCTGTAGGGAAGATCAGCTCATCAGCTCTAACCAACACATCTTCAATCAATCCAGCTGGATATGCACTGCTCCTGTTGGCTAACTGAATCATAACTCCTGTGGCATTCAAGGGTCCAAGCTCGAAGGAACTAAAAATAGACATAGGCATGACATTTATAGAAGCACCTAGACTTTATGATCTAGCATGGCATGCTAAAACTTGGAATTGTGAAAGTTCCTGGATCCTTGCATTTCTGGGGCAGAGGCTGAATAAGGCTGAGATGTTTTGACTCATGCTGATTCTCTCATTACCCTTCAGCCGCCTCCTCTGGGTGCATAATTCCTTGAGAAATTTGGCATATTTAAGAATTTGCTTGATAGCATCCAACAATGGAATGTTAACTTCCACTTTCCTGAAAGTCTCCAGAAGCTCTCTATCCTTCTCAGCCTCATCTGTCTTCTTAGACTGAGTGACTCTCTGTGAAAAGGGAAGAGCTACTACAGGCGTCTTGCTCTCAGGTGCAAGAATGATTAGCTCAGAAACTGCTTTCTCTGCCGATTGGGGCTCGCTTGCAGGTTGAGGCTCGGCTGGGACTTGCAAGGATTTTCCAGACCTTAGTGTGATAGCACTCACATTATTCTAATTTGGATTGGGAATTGTTTGTGAAGGAAGTTTGCCAAAACCCTTGGACTGCAACTGACTCACTGATGATGCCAATTGCCCAATCTGAGTTTCCAGATTCTACATGGTGGACTCTGCCCTCTGTTGGAACTGAATGTTACTGGTGGCCATATGCTTCACCAAATCTTCCAATGAAGGCTCAGGTTTGGATGTTGATGGGCCGGCTGGCTGCATAGGCTACTGCTGGAATGGTGGCCTAGTTTGTTGAAACTGGCTCTGTCTAGCTAGTAGAAATTGGTTCTGTTGTTGGAATGGTTGCCTATATTGCTGCTGCTGTGGCTGTTGTTGAGAGGACTGTTGTTGTGGTGTTGCAGCATTGTCATATCTGAAATTTGGATGAAATATCTAACCAGGGTTATAAGTGTTGGAGTACGGATCATATCTAGGCTGCTGCTGCGATTGGTATTGGGGTCTACTAGGAAAAATACCTACTGCAGCTACAGAGGGATCCTGAAATCCAGAATCACCATCTTGAAGTGTAGGGCATGCATCTGTGGGAAGAGATGTAAAAGCGCAAATGTCACACAAGCTTGCAGGTTTAGGTGTAGGTACTTGTTGTCCCACTGCCAACTGTCTCACCAAAGAAGTCAATTCATCAAGTTTGTGGTTGTTGTTGAGAGGACTGTTGTTGTGGTGTTGCAGCATTGCCATATCTGAAATTTGGATGATCTATCTAACCAGGGTTATAAGTGTTGGAGTACGGATCATATCTAGGCTGCTGCTGCGGTTGGTATTGGGGTCCACCAGGAAAAACACCTGCTGCAGCTACAGAGGGATCCTGAAATCCAGAATCACCATCTTGAAGTGTAGGGCATGCATCTGTGGGAAGAAATGGAAAAGCGCAAATGCCACACAAGCTTGCAGGTTGAGGTGTAGGTACTTGTTGTCCCACTGCCAACTGTCTCACCAAAGAAGTAAATTCATCAAGTCTGTGCTTCATTCTTTGTTGGTTAACAAGTGATACACAAACTTCATTGACTCCCCTAGTGGAATGAATCATCCTAACACCAAACTGCTGGGAATTTTCAGCCTTATAGAAATCAAAGCTCTGGCAGCAGCTGGTGTTTTATCTACTAATGCTTCTCCACTAGCAGAATCAATGTTACTCCTATCCGGAGGTGACAAGCCCTCATAGAAGTATTGTGTATCAAAAGCTGATCACTTATCTGATGGTGAAGGCAGCTTGAGCACAGCTTGGTGAATCTTTCCCAATACTCATGCAACGTCTCCCCTAGTAGTTGCCGTATGCCACATATGTCTTTTCGAAATGCAGCAGTTCTTGATGCAGGGAAGAACTTTGCCAAAAATAGCTTCTTCATGTCACTCCAATTTCTGACTGAACCTTGTGACAAGTAAAAAAGCCAATCCTTAGCTGCATCAACAAGGGAGAAAGGGAATGCTCTTAACTTGATATGCTCTTCAGAGATTCCTTGTGGCCTCATTGTGGAACAAACCATATGGAATTCCTTTAGATGTTTATGAGGATCTTCACCTGTAAGACCATGGAACTTTGGCAGCTAGTGTATCAATCCAGATTTCAATTCAAAAGCTGTATCAAGTTCAGAATATTGGATCCCTAAAGGCTGATAAGCAACATCAGGGGTAGCCAATTCCTTAAGAGTTCTATCTCTAGCTTGCATATTATTATAATTTCTAGCCCTGTTAGCATTATCAGCTCTATTAGCCTGATCAACAGGATCAGCAACAAGAATAACAACAGGAGGTCTATTTTCAACCATGGTTGGTTCTAAATTATCAGCTGCTCTATGTGCTCTATTAAGTGTATGCAATGTTCTCTCTATTTCAGGGTCTACTTCAAGTAATTCAAAAGGAAAAGACGTAGTCATACACCATGCAAATCATGGCTAAATGCCTGAACACACCATAATATACAAAAACACACAAAAATGACAGAATTTGACTAAAACAGAAACACACCAAAAGTACAAAACAAAGGCAAAAACACACCAAAATAAGACTAGAAAAGGTATCTAAACATTTTTAAAATTTTTGAGACCACCACAAGATGAAAGCTGGATGAAAATTGAACTCAAAAATCAAATAAAAAATCTTTAAAAAATAGAAAAGTTGTCAAAACAGTGGAATTTGGCTTAAAAATGCAGACCTCATGGTAAGCATGACTATTGATTGTTGGCCCCTTTTTCCTTCAACTGACCAAGTTTCAGGTCAATCGGAGCACAAAATTTTGACTAGAACAGTACACTCGAAAATCACTAATTCAAGCCAAACCAAAGGGAAAACAAGGGGAAATGGAACCAAATCAAAAGAATTCACACAATGACAACCTAAAACATCTAGGGAAACCTCAAAGCAAGAAAAATAGTGGCCACAGGTCTCACACATAATAGAAACTTGGCCAAAAAGTAATGAAAAAATGGCCAAAACCGTAAAAAGAACACAAACACACACATAAGCAGGATGAATCAGGGAGAAATTAAAAGTCAGTTTTACTATTAATAATATTGATTCAAAACTAGAATAATCTCCGGCAATGGCGCCAAAATTTGATGAGTTGCCGAGGCTCTTCAAATTAGTGATTTTTAAAGTTGGTTTACCAAAGCTACTTGTAGCATAAGGCAACACCAAGTCGAGCCAAAGGATTACTCTAATTAGCGAATCAGATTTAGGAACATATAAACAGGGGAGTTTTGTTTGTATAAGTGATCAACAGTTTAAGGAAAACAACCAATCCAAGTCTAACTGATTTTGATTATTATCCATAATTGATTTTCAAGAATCCATTTAATTATTAACCTAGTTCTTGGCCTTAGAACACATCAAGAAGTCTCTCAGTCCTCTATGGATATCCACTGGTTAAGCAACTAGAATTCGGATCAACTAAGACTAAATGAATTAAGCACTCATTCAAATCCAGTTTAACCTAAGTCCAGAATCCAGCCAAGGGTAATTAATCTGCCCAAAAGCTTAGAAACATTAATTAACCTTTAATTTCCTCTTTTATCACATGTAATTAAGCAATCAAAGCATGAAAATCCAAATCTGAATTTAAGCAATTCAAACAAAATATTTTAAAGGAAGCAAAGAAGTAGATTAACCATTAAATGAATAACAATCAAAGCATAATCTCAAAATCAATAACTAGAACAACCAAAACCTGGATTCATTTGAGTATTCAGCCTTCCATGAACAAGAGGAACCAAGTTTACAAAATATCTAGAGAGAAAACTTAGAGACTAAGAAAACAAGAAAAGCTGTCTACAAAAATATCCTAATACAATTTTGGTTGCCTCTTTCTGAGCATATAAACCTCTAAAAATACATTCACACCCAAACTTCCCTTAGGGCAGATGCATTCCCATGTGCCTTAGCTTTCATTGGGCTTTGGTTTGGGCTCAATTGGACTTGTAATGAAGAAGTTAGGCCCATTTAAGTGCCAACAGGTCTCTGGAACCATCAGCCAACTTCTACAGCCAATAAGACCATCTAAACTATACAATTTGGTTAATGGGTCTGAATAACAATTGAAGCTCTGTATCTTAGCTTTCCAATGGAACCAGTTTCAAGTCCATAAGACATCTACAGCTCACGTTATGGTCCAAACACTGTATGCGGGTCAGGATCCAGTGACAGCATCTCTGCTATGAGTTCCAGGCTACATATGACCTTTTGGACGTCCGAATTGGCTTTGGAGCCCTAAATGAAAGTTGTAGATAATTCTCTCAGCTTGCCTACAAGGTAAGACTAGACATTTTTAGACATTCAGAACTCAAGATATGCATGAAACACAGAGACAGCATAAAATGCCCAGTATTGCTGAAAAATGCAATTAGGCCCAATTGGATCCAAACTCATGAAATGAGGCTCAAGCCCAATCAAATATGCCCAAAAGAGGTTTAAGAAGCTAGAAATGAGGGAGAATTACTGTATATAAAGTGTGATTATCAAATTTCTCCACACTTAGCTTTTGCACGTCTCGGGCAAAATATAATTTCAAAATAAGGAAAGAAAGAACAAGGAAACAAAAATAAATTTAAAAACTAAAGAATTACCTCCCAATGATATTTAGGCTGTGTTTGGGAGTTTTTTTGGAGGGGAGAGGAGAGGAGAGGAGATGAGAGGAAAGGGAGGGAAAGGGAGTGGTTTTCCTCTCCTTTGTTTGGATGATTAAAATGAGGAAAAGGAAAGAAAAGGGAAGGAAATGTCTTATTGTAAAATATTTTTACTAGTTTATCCTTTATTATCTTTTCACTCTTTTTTTTCTAATTCAATTTTTTTAATTATAAATGTAATTATTATTTATTTATTAAAAAATAAAAATTGACAATAACCGAATTCATACTATAATTAAGTACATTTTCATAAAAAAGTAAAATTTCATAAATATTAAATTATTAATATATAATATACACTTATTGCTTCTAACGAGTCATAAAAAAATTAATATACTATATATTTTCAAAAAGAAAATAAACTATGCATCTGAAAAATTATGGAAATTCTATTGCTTTATGAGTTGCAATTAATTAAATTAGAGTGATGATAGAATGTATTATTTATAATTTTTTCATTAGATGGATATAATTAAAATTTTTAATTAGAAATATAAAAGAATTACAATTTAAACATAAAACTTCAACTTTTTTGCTTTCTTTTCTTATCCAACAATTCAATGGTGGCAGACAGTATGGGTAAATTAGTAAATTAATTCTTTATCCCTCCAAACCCCCCAATTTGGGGGGTTGAAATTTGTGAATGAAAAAATGAGTGCAAGGGTCAAAGTTTAACCTTTGGTCTCCTTCCCCTTTCAAACTTAAAACTTTCAAACAAGGGAGTAGACTCTCTCATTCCTCTCCTCTCCTCTCCTTTCCCCTCCAAAAAAACTCCCAAACATACCCTTAAGATATGCAGAAGTTCATACCACAAAAAAGATGAGCAATTAAAAATTCAAGAAAGTCACAGCATTTATAAAATAAAATTTCTTCACATCCAGAATCAACAATTAAGGTAACTTCAATTGAAAAACATGAGTCAAGAATAATAGATTGTCACAAGATATACTCTTAATCTCTCAAGTGTTTAGAAAGTAGGTATTTCACTCAATGAAACTCATGAAGAAATGAACTACCATAGGCTTGCTTATCTTCTACTTTTCCACTACTCAAACAAATGCATACACAAAATTTTTACTATCATTTGAGGATATTTTTGTCCAAAAATATTTTCAAAACAACTATTGATTAATTTGTTATGAGCTTCCACGAGCTTTTCTCTAGAAGCTCTAAAAGATAGTTTCACAAAATAAACTAAACTTTTTAGAAGGTAATAAGCTTTATTTTATTTACATATAAACACTTATGATAATAAAGAAATTTCAATAAGTCATAAGCTATATTATCCAAATGAGGTCGTATTCTTGAATTGGAGAGCATACATAGGCCTTATTTTTAATTAAAAGTTTTAAAAAGTTTAATTATATATTCCCAAACAAGAGAAAATTCATCCCTCTTCTCTTCCTCCGTGCCTTTTCCTTTCTAAACTATTCTTTTGCACTCAAAAGCTTCCAAACATAACTTACGTTTACATAAAATATTTTCTCTTTTTTAACTATTTATTCAAAATTTTATTATTAATAGAATTAGAATTTTTAATTAAAAATATAAAAACAAATAGGAATTCAAATATCAAACTTCAATTTTTATAGGAATTTCCTAAATCAGTTATGACTATTTAATTCTCTTATGTTTCAAAATATTTTAACATGAACACTAAAATATTAAGGGACTCATTTTATGTAATTTATATGACATTTGACATGCATAATATTAAGAATCAAACTGGACAAGATTAAAATATTATCTTTATACTTTTGACTATAAATTCAAGTTCAAACATAGAACCATAAGCCTTAAAAACTATCTTAATATCACTTAGCCATTAGCTGTTTAGTAAAAAAATTTAAAATATGAAAGACAAAAATGAAACAAAAACAAAGTTAGAACTTGGGAGACAAATAAGACTCAACTTACGTTTATTGAGAGATAAAAATAGATGACAATGGCAACTTCTAACATGGTGCAATTGGCAAGAATAAAAAGTGTAATGAAAAATAAATAAATAAAATTATTTTTTTTAGAGTAAAAGATCATTTTAACCCTAGCAAAAATTACTTGGATATCTAAAAAGAAAATTTGTATCATGTAAATCCATGAAAGTTTGTAAAGTTCATCAATTTTCAGGGACTCATGATTTTTGATACATTTTTTGTAGACTAAGACCCCGTTTCATTAAGCTTATACACAGCTTATTTGAGATTTTCTATTGGTAAAAGCACTTGTGTTAGTGTTTGGATTAATTTATAAGAAGAGCTTATCATACCCAAATAAGCTATTTTGAGCTTATTTTGACAAGCTGAAAATTGAAGCTTCTAAAATAAGTGGGGTGCGAAAGCTAAAAATAGCTTAACCGGTAGCCAATTTTACAATAATTTTGGAGAAAAATACCTTTAATGAAAGTCTAAAATCTCATTTTATATCCCTCCAAAGATCCAAAAACCCCATCACTCTTCATTCATCATAGCCTCTGGTACTAGAACAAGAGAGAGAGAATTGAAACCCTCATCCTAACCCATTTGTCACTTTTAAATGTAGAGGAATGGCTTTTTGTTTTTTTTTTTTTGGTGAATACAACATGGACAAGCCCAGCAAAATAGAAACTAGAAAGAAACAAAACAGGGTAAAGACGCCTTGACCAAGGAGGGAGGATGATCTCTCCATCTTTCTGGAACACGAAGCAAAGCTGCAACAATTTCTCCAATTCTTGCATACTGCCATTTGTTCCTACATCTCTGACATTGGATTCTCATCTCTGCATCATCGATGTTTGAAGAGATGATGAGGATCGAATAAAAATTCTCTAACGTAGGACTACCAAAGTAATTGGTCGGTGCCCTGTGCTTTGGAACCCCTTCACAATCTTAAATCTTAATATTAGAACTTGGAATTTGGAATTGTCATTCAACATTCTGACTTTTTTCCTTCCACCTTGAACCAACAAATCTGCTACGTATGTTACTCTTTTTACTTTTTATTTGCTTCCTGTTACTTCAAAGGCTTCAAGTCTTCAACCTGAATTTGGGCACCATAAACTTCAATTACAGAAAAAGATTAAAAAAAAAAAAGATGAAAGTGGGAAAACTAATGGTAATGGACAACTTAAAAGCTGATTGGATGAGAAAAAAACTATTGCAATTGTAAAATTATATATCAAGAAGATACAGCCTACGTAAATATTCAAAATCACAAATGGATGTAATAGATTCTAAATGAACATCTTATTAATTTTTGTGAGCAATTTAGGATGAAAATTGTATATTTATCTTGTTAGTAATTTCTTACAAAATACATATAGAAACACATTTTTTCATAAAGTGTATTTGTATGTCTTTTTTTGTAATTTTAATAATTATTAACACTTACACACTTATTTATCTAAACATTTTTAGATTGAGCTTATAAATTTTAAAAGTCCTTCTTTAACTATTATCTAAACACTAAATAACTTAACTTATAAAGAATTTATGTTTAAGAACTTTTTAGATAAGCTATTATTATATAAGTGCTTAAATAAGCTATTTACCCAAACAGGCCCTAAATGACCTTTTACTCTTCTTTTTATTTGTCTCTTCAATTTTTTTCTTATTTCATTTGAGTCCCTCATATTTTGAAGTCGTTCAGTAAGGTTCATAACACAACAATAGTCATGTATTCCTTTAGTAATCTTAACAAAGTTAGCAGTTACCAAAGAAAATCGATATCGGGCATTCCCAAGGCAAGATAAAAACAAAATGGACAATGTTGACTCAAACTGTAAGGAAACAAAAACAATAAAATTTACAAGAAAATGAAAGTTGCACTAGGGCAAAACTCTGTTGCTCACAATATTTAACGTGCTGCTGTTTGTCAACAAGGCACAGCACACTTATCCCAACTGTCGTCTTCGTCTTCATCTACTAGATTGTAGCTGCTGAAATGGCTGACCCTGATCTTCCACTCTCCTTTGGTGGGATCATACGATACAAACTCAGCACCTTGCTCCCTGGCGTTCCTCTTGAGCATCTCCTTGTATTTCTCGATCTTTGGCCCTTCTGTATACTGGTGTCCAGTTTTTTTGTCAAAGCATTTAATGTTGAGGAGTGTTACCTCAGCGGGCTTATTCAGCCCTTGTCCAACAGGAGGTTTCTTGGTGTCATCCATGTAAACAATCACCTCACGATTGTTAAACTGAACCAGAGATTCGAGATCAAGCCGTCGGACATCTGTCTCACCTAAGAACTTGATGCTGCCATAACCATGCCTTCCAACAACAAAGTCCTTGACATGACTGCAGAATCCTGGATCAGCCCTTTCCTTGGCTGCTAGTTCCTGAATTCGAGGCTCTGTGTAGTAATCAGAACGCCGAAGCTTTGGCATTAGTGCCTCAATGTCAGCTCCATGTTCATACACAATGGCAGCCTCGCCAGCTCTGTGCCCACTGAGTGTCATATACATGTCTCCCTTTTGAAGAGAGTGGTCTTCATTAATCCCATTCGATGTCAGCTCCATTCTGATAGGCTGAACCTGCTCCTTGACGAGACCATTTTCAGCTGGAGTATCTGGAATCATTTTCAGAAATTAAGGCACAGGAATGAGAGCGCAATAAGAGAGAGGGGGGAGGGGAATGGAGGTAACTAAATTTCTCTTCATCCTAGTTGTTCCAATTCAAGTCATTCTCTACAAAGACTCGTCAATCTGAATTAGTCCAACAGTAACTCAAAAAAATTTGCATTAGCATCACTGCTTCTAGGTCTCTCTCTCTCAATCTATCTATCCCTGTGCATGTGTGGACCAACGAACAGTGAAATGAAAAAACAGCACATGAAGGTCAAATCACTAACAGAATGCAAAATCCTAACTAACTAAAACGATGCAGTTTTTGTTGTAAGATAAGTATTTAGTTGCTACTGAACCATGACCAGATTTTTGAAAACATCTAAAAGGTGGTATCATATGTCCTGAAGGTTGAATATAATCTTTCCATTAGCAGATAAATTCCACTGGAACACAATGTATGGAACACCTGCCTATTCTTCTACATCTCCAGTATGAGAGCACTAAATGCAATCAATGCAGAAGATGTTACCATTCCCATTCGCTGGAGTGTATCCGTCCTTGAAAGATGAAGCTTTCTCAGAAGAAGCTCTTGCAGGCCACTGTTCCATGGGACAAATGACCAGCGCCCTTGGATTTTCTCTAGGAATGAAAAGAGCATCAGCCTTTGGTGTAGTTGGAGTATCCTCATCCTCACTGAAGAATGGAACCTGCAATGAATATAGGAAGGGCAGGCACATATACCATATTCATATCTATTATTAAAAACCATATTGATTATAAATACAACTACTACACTCACCTTTGAGCCATCATTCTTAGGATGATATTTCCTGACAGGAAGCCTGATCCGTTTGTGTGAGAGGTGTCGAGAAGTTAATAATGAAGATATTCTAACAGGAGCAGGTTTGTCTATGGCCTGAAAAAGAAGCGTCAGCTTGAAACTCATACAATTGCATGTCAAGGTTGATTCTTCTCAAGTTAAAACAGCCTTGAAAATCAAGTATAGTGAACGCTAAATTCAAGAGATCCCTTACAGGCATGCTAGATATTCCATATAGAATTGAAGGTGCACTTCCAGCTCGACCAATTGAAATCTGAGGCATAGCAGGAAGGGTTCCAAATGGATTTGTAACTGGTGCAGCTTGTACAACTGCAGAACTCTGGCTAGCAGAGCTTTCAAACAAAATGGATGCAGGTAAAAAACTAAAAGCTGACAAAAGAAAGAGAACAAAATAGACCGGCAACAAAATCATAGGGTGTGTTTGAAAGTGTTTTTGTTTTTTTGTTTTTAAAAACAGTTTTTGAAAACAGCCCTCTCTTGTTTTTGTTTTCTTGTTTTTAGAACAATTTTGTGAGAAGGAGTTTTCAAAACATGTTTTTGAAAACAGCCCTATCAAACAAGTTTTTTTGTTTTCAAAAACAAAAAACAGTTTTTAAAAACAGAAATCAAACAGACCCATAGTTTTTCCCCTCAAACAAATGATAAAAGGCATCAAATTCAATTTAAAAACGAAAAGGAGATGAATGTGATATAAAATGCATATGCATTACAAACAGTCAGTCAACAAGAGACAGTACTATAAAACAATAGTCCCAGTGGCAAACCAAAAAACGGAAAAAAAATAAAAATTCCAAATGACTTGTGAAAACAGACATAAATAAAGTATAACTAGTTGCACCAAAAAGTATGTCTATATTTTCCTTCTCAGGTTATGTGAAGGCCTGGATTGAAACTGTTATCAAATATATTAAGTTGATGCCAGTCAGTTCAGGCATACCCCTGTAGGCAAGAGGTAAAATTATGTATGTTACATACAGATATTCATCACAAGCGCAAAATCATGTATATGGATTTTAAGGTAAACGAGATCGAATGAAAAGGAGGAGACTGTTTTCAATCTACTTTTTCTGCTAAATATTTTTATCCCCTTGCTCATGTCCATTTTTAATGTTAAAAAAGTGTTTAAAGAAGAAAGTGCACATGTAATGTAAATTGTAATCACACCTCTAAGGCTATTAGCAGATGTGAAAAATTCACGTGTATTTTCTATATACCTGTCTTAATTTCCTCTAGGAACTTAATTATTCTTTTAGTAACAAAAATATACCAACAAAAAAAACATGGACTAAACAAAACTAGTAACCGTCTTAAAAGCTAGAAGTTCATATTTAACAGATCTGAAATTTTAGATTCCACACTAACATCCAACAAGAAACATCCATACCCTGGCCCAACCCAAAATAGCACAAAAGATATTAACAGTTATACAAACCTGTCGCATGAGTGAAACGAAAGGAATTGTAACTTACACAAGTCCAAAGTTATTCTGACCAAATATATTGGGGGCACCACTGTAGCTACTTGCACTGCCTATTCAACACAAGAGAGTAAACAGTGTCAAAAAAGTTGATCCCTTCAATTATCACATGAACCAACACAAATAGCATAAGGATAGAAAATAGAATAAACTAACCAGGTTGTGTCTGACCAAAGTTGCTAAAGCTGAAAGCACCACTTGTCTGAGCAGCTTGGGTTGGTTGGAAAGGTGTTGAAAGGGAAGGCTGCAAGAATATAACCAAATTAAATCTATTAGAAAGTTGATACATAGTAATGGCTTGAAAATGAAGTTTCCTAGGCAAAAGGATTAGTGTAAAAGAGCTCTCCAACCCTACAACTATTCTTTCCTTTCTCTGTCCAAATCCACTGAACTTAGTCAAAAGGAAGCACTCCAAGATTTGAAGACATACCCAAGACACCGAGCATAGCAAAACCTACTCCAAACATGGCTAGCTACTGGGCAGTGTAACAAAAAGATATGTAACTGCTTCTAAATTAGACCAACACAACGAAAGTGCAATGTTCTAGAAAATAAATTTATAATTCTCTACAATGGATCCTTGAATTTATATGAATTGAGCTAAACCAAGCTTGAGATTTGATTAAGACTCATAATTGAGATGAGTATGAACAAACTATACTCGATTTCTTAGCTTGCAAATAGCTAAATAAATATTAAAAATGGGAAAAAATAGTTATATTATATTTTATACTATTACTCATTATTTGTATGTAATATTTATATAGTATCCACATAATTGGTTCCATTAAAACTCAATAAGCTTGTCAAGTTGAGCTGAAAGAAATTCAAACTTGACTCATTTAATATTTGATTTATAAACAATTGAGTTTGAATCAAGAGGCCAGTATTTGACTCAGCTCAACTTGACCACCTCCCTATTTGGATCTTTCACTACTGCACTATTTGTACAGTAACAACAGTTCAATTAAACACCAACAAATCTCCAATGCAAGATCCAAACTTAAAGAAAGCGGGAGATAGAAAGTATATCAATGCCTGTACCCATATTATGTTCTCTTTCTATGCACATAATTGAAAGATACGTAGTGAAAAACATTATCAAACAAAAAACTACTTACCATTGTTTGACCAAAATTTGTCAGGTTGCTTGAAGTAAGCGATGCACTGCTTGAGAAAAGGCTAGAAGGTGCATTAAACAAGCCTGATTGATTAAAAGCAGATGTACTCTGTCCAAAGGGGGCAGAAGTCTGTCCAAAAGCTGAACCTGTCTGTGCAATTGTGGGGGCTGTGGAATTGAATAATTGGGATGACCGAGTGTTTCCAAAATTTATGTTCGAACTGAATGGTGATGTACCCTGAGCAGGAGCAGAAGGAAACAGGGATGGAGATTGCCCAAAGCCAGGTGACGGAGAAGAGTTAGCTACAAATGCAGATGTTGATGAGGCAAAATTAGAATGTGCTGTCGCTGATGTTGAAGCACCAAAACCTGATGAACTGAAGGCAGAAGCAGAAGTTCCAAATCCAGTAGAAAAGGTTGAACTCTTAGGGGCAAATGGATTAGAAGAGACTGAGGTAGGGAAAGGATTAGCAGATGATTGACCAAATGCCGACTGAGGAGCAAAGGTGTTTGTTTGTGTGGTAGATGAGCTAAAGCCACCCAAACCAGTAGACTGCGCAGAAGGAAGTGGTCCACCTATTTTGAATTAAAAAGTAATAAACAAAAGTGAAGGTCAACATTACTGCAGTAAGAAGCAGCTGGAATACCAAGCAGTCAACAAAAAGAAGAAAGTACCTTTATCTCCCAATTGATAGTCTTCCCATCTTAGCTCCTCATGGCTTTTATCTTTGTAAATAGGCATAGCGGATATGGACTCCAACTTTCCAGTCTGTCCAGAGGTACCTCCATCTGCTTCAGTTGTTGCTGTGTAGCTAGCTACTCTACTTCCCCCCCGTTGAGCCCCAAAACCTGACTGCCCAACACTAGTACTTCCAAAAGCGGATGCTGTGGACTGGGATCCTGCATGAAAATACATGAAGATGACTTTTAGTTACAATGGTATAAGATACAAAAAGATATCAGGATAAAGAAGCCCTTCTAATTTGAAAATAGAAATATCAAATAAGTCAGTATTCATAAATTCAATGGCTTTTGAACTCACCAAATGGAGAACTCTGACCACCAAAAGGTGAGGTATTACTTCCAAAAGGGCTGCTACTAAATGCTGAAGTAGACTGACCAAAAGTTTGAGTGGAGCCAAAACTAAAGGATGGCGCACTAGAAGCACCAAAAGCAGGAGTACTAGAGGCTCCAAATGCAGGAGTGCTTGAAGTGCCAAAAGTAGAGGTAGTTGATGAACCAAATATTGGCGTACTAGAAGCCCCAAATGGTCCCCCAGCTCCAAACACAGGAGCAGTTGATACACCAAAGCCAGTCCCCGTGCTACCAAAAGTTGGACTTGAGGTTGAACCAAATGTAGGGGTGCTTGCGGCACCAAATGCAGGGGTGGTCGCCGAACCAAATGCAGGGTTGCTCGTAGAACCAAAAGCAGGGGTGCTTGTTGAACCAAATGTTGGTTGAGTTGATGCACCAAAAGGTGTTGAGGAACCAAATATACTGCTTCCAAATGCTGGTTGTGAAGGTTGTGTAGTACTTCCAAAAGGACTTGTTTGAGTAGGAGTTGACCCAAAGCCTCCAAAAACAGGCTTCTGACCGAAAACTGACGATCCTAGGAAGCATGAAAGTCACTCATGAGCATGAAATAGAAAAATATTTACAAACATGCTGACAGGATTAAACTTTTTGTAATAAGACTAAAACAAAAGTTTCTATAGATATTAGAAAAACAGTTACTGCCAAATGATGATGATGAACTACCAAAAGCTGGAGTTGAAGATGACCCAAAAGCAGGCATTGAACTACCAAAAGCTGGTGAAGATGAAGCACCAAAGGTAGTGGTGGAAGAGAAGGGCGAAGATGATTGGGCTGCACCAAATACACCAGTTGAACTACCACCAAATATGGAACTCACTGTTTGCGAACCAAATGGAGTTGTACTACCAAATGGTTTTGGGGCAAAAGGATTACTACTTGAATTGTTGGTCTGCCCAAAAACTGACTGGGAGCCAAATGGGCTCGTAGACGACTGGCCAAAAGCTGTTAAATGAATTACCATTATTCATAATTTGTAGAAGCAGCCAGTAATAAAGAAACATACATGCTTCATGCTTACTTGCATCAAGAAAAATAAACAATACCAAATGATCAAGCAATTATGGTCCAAAATATGATCACTGAATGCATTAATATCCAATTTATCATAGAATATAAAAAAAAACAATAGTGTGACAAAATTAAAGTTATAACACCAACAAAACTGAATAAACGTTGATAGTCAAACGCATCAACAGATCCAAAGAATCAAGAGAAGCCTCATCTCACCACAAGCATAATGTTGAAAGGAATCTTGAAGACCTCAATACTTGAAGAATGCAAGAACCAAATATATAGAAATAGGGTAGAAAATTAACGTAACAAATAACAAAAGAAAGATTGATTTTCATGCTGAGGAAAGCAAGTGAAAAGCAATTAAAAACCCAGCCTTGGATTAATGCATCAGTTTGTGCTTTCATGGTATATCTTAATATTAAGGCAGGCAAAAAAAAAAGAAAATGAGACCAAATTATTGTTATGAAGAAATTTTACAAAGGAACACAAGTTTTAATGATATTGAATAAAGATATTTATGCCCCACAGGATTTTTTTGTGCTGCATACGGAGTTAGGGAGGGGAAAGTCCAGTCAAGGAACATGCAATTAGCTTAATGAAAAACAAAGATAGCAAAATAAACAAAACAACATGCAGTAAGTAGATTAGGAGGACTCACGATTTGTTGAACCAAACATGATTGGACTTTCCAAAAGCAGTAGTCGCTTGTTTCTACCAAACTGATATCAGTGTTGAATACACATCAATCAAACTTCATTCCCATTAGCTTTTCCTTTTGGGGGGAAAAAAGTCATCAATAAGAGAAAGCACTTCCCAAATAGCAATAAGTGTTACAATAATCATAATGCACTATGCATACAAGAAAGAAAGCAAATTGGTGGTATCATGATGATATTACGGAGGCTTTCTGCCACATGGAGGAAACTTGTGATGCAATCAACCAGAACAGAGCTCTTATTAAGATATTGATCTGATGATTATCATCATGTTTTATTACAGGCAATGTGCCTTCTGAGGAGAAGCCAACTTATTCTTGGTGACGATCGTTGCAAACAATGACATTATAGGAAAGATTAAGCATAGAAAAAGAAAAGAATGCAAAATTCCGTCAATCACAAGAGCTTTAATAGGAAAAACCATAAATTAAATAAAGAGAAACACACACAATGGACGAGATAGATCTTATTAGCACAACTTGAATCGTCAATTAGGGAAAAGGATAAAAACAGGGCAGGAAGCTATCTGCTGTCAATCACTTCAGACAGAAAATACATACCAATAGCAAAAGGCTGAAAAGTTCTCCCACTGCGTCTCTCGTGATTCAGGCACACTGACATAGAAAGTGAAGAGGATTCTTTTCGTAAGTGTTGGGGTAAAGCTGCATAGTGTTAAAAGAAAAAATAAAATAAAATCCATCATATTACTCTCTTGAACCCTAACTAAGTAATGGCTTTTTCTAAACAAAATTTCCAGTAATTGCCTTCCTTTTTTATTTGTTTTATTATATTATATACATGCTATTATAATATACTTTTTGCTTAATTGCAGTTTTGGTTCCACTATTTTCAAACGGGAGTTCTTCAAGTTTCATAAAATGAATGAATTGATCCGCATTCCTAACACCATAAAAAACTAATGGTGGTGTTGACGTGGCAGCCATGTGGCACTGATGTGGCAATGAAAAAAACCCCTACCCCCTAATCCCTAATTCACCAAAAAAAAAGCTTTATAAGGTGCAAAACACATAAACCAGTAAGTGCGGGCACAACCCCATTCAAATGGCCCTTTAAAGGCATAGACATTCAAACTGTCAAACAGCCCCGTGTAAGGCAGAGATAAATCTAGAACTTACCAAAATTGAACTAGAATCCAAAAGCAAAGGAGGGAGCTAAACCCAAACTTCACAAAACTTGATTTAGAAAGATTAAAGAAAAGACCACTGAAACATTCCCTAACACATATATTCTTGAGCCCAAGAACAGCATTTCTACTATAGAATTTCAACTTATGTTGCACAGGTATGGTACAAGTTTTGTACCCAGTACAGTATGAAAAGCCAATACGGCTATTTTTTTTAAAAATAGGGGTTAGGGTACGCCATGTCATATATATATATAATTACCTCAAAGGTAGCTAGAAAACTAGCTTCAACCGGCAAATCATGCCATATTCTTTCAATTTAGTAGAGAATAGAATGGGGGCTGGGTTTGTGAAGGATCAAAGCGAATGGAGGACAAGAGAATAAGTGTAAAACAAGGTCAAAATAGGCGTTTTAGCTATTTTAAAATGTACCAAACTCTTTTTTTGTTAAAGAAAAAAAGAAGCTGAGATGAGTTTCTTCCTCCAGTACAAGTTTCAAGATTCCAGTATGTCTCAGAAACGTGTATGGCACCGATTTTAAAGTACCCATGCAACAGAGATTTCAACTCAAATCATATGACCACAACAAAATGAATTCATTAATAACATTCAGGATTAAGCAATAAATTCCAAAAATAGCTCCTCCAAATTTCCAAATTTCTAACATGAGCAGAATATGGAAGCATTATGCTTTTCTTATCATCCCAATGAATGACCAAGTTGCCATTTATAAAGAACACCTACTTTAACCAATATAGGTAATAAGGGATAGGCATAACTAATTGAAGCTAAAAAAAGAAAAAAAAAAAAATAGGATTCTATTCCAAAAACGATAGTTTGCTCTCAAAGAAGTATTATGTTACCTCTTTCTTTACTCAGTTAGCAATTTTAAATATTTGCTCAAATATTTTAGTTAATTTTGCGTAACATGAATCTGATTGAAGGGAATTTTAATTGTAGGTATGGATAAATTTTATTAAATCCGGAAAAAAAATTATACAAAAACTAGATTGTGGAGCAATTCGTATAATAAAATTATGAAAAAGAACAGTAACACCATCATCACAGAACCGGGAAATATAGGCATTTAACAAAATTGGAAGAACGATTGGAAGAAATTGAAAGAAATCAGAAAGAGAACTGGAAGAACGCACCTGTCGAGAAGAAGAGAGACCGGGCGACGCGAAATGGCCGGAGGTGTCGTTGGCAACCTTCTCCTTCTCCGGCGCCGGCAGTGCCGGCAGCGAGGTGAAGAGAAAGCGAGATGAGAATGCGATTGGGTTGGGACTCGGTCACTTGTGAGGGACACTATGTACGAGTACGAGAACCGGTGAAAGAGAGCAGAGAGTCGATTGGGATTATTTTCTTTTAGGGTTTTTTTTTTTTTTCCTCTTTAAAGTCGTTTAAACATCGGACCACCCACCTGCCCCGAACCTGCGGCCCAAATAGAACGGGTTTATAGACCCGCTTCTAAACTGCCGGAAAGAACGAAGCCACCCCGCCCTAAGCAAATGATCCAAGTCCAGATACTAACCCAAAGCAAATGATCCAAGTCCAAAACAAATAAATAAAAAAGACAACCTTGGCTAGTAATCTAAAGGACACCTAATTAGACCAATTAAGCAATCCAGTAGAAGAAAGAAGAAACGCAGAAGCGAAGAACCAAGGAGGGAGAGCATGGAGCTTCTGCCTCACCTCGCCTCCCAATCCTAGAATGAAATCTCATCTATTTGGTTCTAAAAAACATTACCTTGTAGCTCAGGTAAGAAACCCCCCTCAATATTTCTCTAAATTTCTGTATCTCTCTTTCTCAAACTCTGTTTCTCTCTCTAGAAAAATAGGGATTCGGGCATGGGCTTGGTGAAAATGTCGCCACCAGCGGGGCCACCTTGCCATAGATTTGATTTTTGGTTGGCAAAATAAGATTGGTTTTCTCTCTGTTGGTGTCTCTGATTTATTCCTTTTAATTATTAGGTTTTGTTTCATCTAAGATAAATTAGGGAATGAGAATGAGGGTGGAGCCACCGCCGGCGGTGGTGCCACCCCCTTGCTTAAAAAAATGGGATGGGGCCAGTATTTTTTAGAAAACAAAAAAGAAATCTGTGAATTTGATGTGTGTTCGATATAAGAAATATACCGATTGAGGCTCCTTCTCTTTCTTCTTCAGAGGTTTTTTTGTTTCCAGAATTTCTTCTTTATCTTTTTTTTAGATTTTCTCAGTGTATGTAGAGAAAAAAATTGTGTTCTCCGTGTGTTCTAAAATTCTCTTTGTGGTGTTATTTATAGTTAAGTATGTGGTCATTATGATATAGATGATAATCCTTTCTTCTCTTGCTCGTAGGTTGTGCAGCCACTTCAGGCAAGAGTCACGGGTCAACAGAAACAGCGGCAAAAGGGCTGGTTTTCTTGCAAAAAATGTCAGAGTGGGACTAGCTACTGTCAAATGCTCTTGACTTGCCAAGAGCACTCAATCCTTTTTCTGATGTCTGATATGGTTTTTATTGTGAAACCCAAAAAAAAAAAAGATTTGCATGGAAGGGTGGTACTCTGGTTGCTACTCCGAAACAAGTAGGCCTAATCTAAGAAAGAAAGAAAAAGCTCAACCAAACTAAATAGATGAAAACAAGAAGGAAAATGATTAAATAATTCTTTTTTGAGAAAAACGAGTCCAATCAAATTAGAGTTGATCTAGACAAAATTAGGATCAATAGCAGCTCTTTTTTGCCTATTCTTTCTAATACAAATGATATGGCAAAGATTTATGATAATTAATTTTGTCAAGGATCAACTCTATAATATGTACAAAATTTACTAACAATTGTAAATGAGATGAGGTGGCAAAAAAGAACATAAAAATATGATAAAAGATCAAACAATACTTGTTATAATACATGATGAGGGATAAGAGGACAAGAGATGTTGTAAAAGAGCAAAACACTGAGACAATCCCTGGCTAAAATTGAAAGAGGCATCGGGGCAAGTCCCAGCCTAAATTAAAAGCAATATGATAGCCTAAAATGTATGTTAGAAACGATGTCCTAAATTGAAAGAAGCACGATCACAAAACTTTACCTAAATTGAAAGAGGTACGATAGCCTAAAATGAATGTTAGACACAATATCCTAAATTAAAAGAGGCATAATCATAAAATCTTGCCTAAATTGAAAGAGGTACGACGGCCTAAAATGTACATTAGACACAACGTCCTAAATTGAAAAGAGGCGCAGTCACAAGACCTTGCCTAAATTGAAGAATTGTAAACTTGAATGCACAATGGATATCATGGGCGATGAAAATTTGACCCTTTTAAAAATATTTGAAAAATAAATTTTTATTTCCTTTTAAACTTATTTGTTCACCATTATGCCATGTTAGGACACTATTATAGACTCAATGGCATTTGATCAACACCCAAGAGAGAAGCTCGGTGATTTTGATTGGAGAAAAGAATAAAAAAAATTCATCAAGAGATTTTGCTTTGTGGGTACAATTGGGTATCAAGCCTAACCTTGAACAAGTTTCCATATCCACCAATACCTCTTAATTCTATCCAAATCTCACTGTCATGTTGTCAATGTGCTTTTCTTTCAAATGGTCTTTCTAATCTTGTATTAATTAATCATTGTATCATTTAAACGTCTTGTTTCCACCTTATCAGTAATAGAGACTTACTTGAGAGAGAAGGAACTTGGCACTCAGGATGAAACAAAAACTTATAATGATAATTACATAAAGGAAACAAAAGAAAGAAAAACAAGATCGGTACATAAGACCATAATCTCAAATTAGGGAAATAGCCAAGAGGCCTAAAATGAAATGCTCATCGTAAATTATATAAAGAGTTTAGCAGTATAAGAGTAACTAGTCTCCACCCAACTTGGTCATTAAAAGTATTTATCCTAAGATTAAAGTTTTAAAAATGAAATAGCTCATCATTAATCAGAATGGACTTTGCAGGCTTGTAATGTGGCCATGGTTCATTTCTATGAAGGAAATGGATATAAAGATGCCCAAAAACTATTTTAAAGGTTAAGATCAATGATCATTTCTAGAGTAAGCCATTGCCAAGGTCCACTTAGCTTTCCTCCTTTTTGGTTTTGTTTTATTTTTATTTTTTTTTGGTTGGAAAAATACATTGTCCCTTTTTTTTAGAGATTGAATTATGGAATATGCCTTAAGGCATATATTATCACTTTGTAACTAATGCTCTTTCTTCCCATTTTTTCAAATGATCATATCTCAAAACATTGTTATTACAACCACTAGTATGAGAGTGATCCTTGTCTTGGCATACTTTGAAAGAAAGCCCAATGTGGGGTGATCCTTGTCTTGGTATGTTTTGAAATAAAGATTCAAGCCCGAAGAGGACAAGAAATGATGAAAAATTTGTGAGGATAGCAAAAAATTGGCCAATCTTCCTTTTAACTCATGACTATCTATCTTAATAACCTTAATCGAGGGACAAACTACTATTAATGGATGAATATAAATCAATCTATTGATGTTTTTTTCAACAATGATAACAAGCTCAAGGAAAAAAGATTATAGAGCAATCAAGAAACAAAATGGAAAGAAGTTGAACTTCATTCATTGGAAAAGAAAAGTACACACTATACCACTCAAATGCAAACAAGACTTTGAACAAACATTAAAAAGATAAACGCCAGATGTGGATATTGTTCAACATTCCTAAAAGCTCCCAAGGATTCTTTTTACATAGCCCCAATGGTGTGATTTGGCATTGGATTAGCAATCACATTTGGACCTGAAAGCTTGCTATCTTTCTCTGCAAATGTCAGTCAACCGACATGCTTAAGTTTTTTCACCTTGAACTTGAATTGATAGCAACTTTCAATTGAATGTCTAGGTGCTCTTACATGATAGATGCAAGTCTCATCAGGCTTGTACCACTTAGGAGGTGGGTTTGAGATAAACACTGGAGGTTCAGGGCCAATCAGATGAAAGAACCACTGAAGGGCCACCCCAAATAAGCTATGCTAGAAGCAATGGACCATTAGTTTTTCATTGTTCACATGGGCAGCCCCAAAAACTTCATTGAATCTCCTTTACCATCTTTCTTATCAAAATCAGGGACTTTAAATTTTGGAGGAATAACGACGTCATAGAATATGCAGAGATCTTCGACATCCAAATTTCCAAACTTATTTGTACCCTCAATGGCTCGAATTTTCTCTTCTAGCAACTCCATTTTACTAGCCATATTTGTTTCATTATCAGACATAGAATAGTAAACATTTTTAGGCTTGATTGGAGTGCTTTTAGGTTAAGTGGAGGTAGATGGTGGAGTAGGAATTTTTGTCTTTGGATTAACAACATGCGAAGATGACTGTGAAGGATTAGCCCTAGCATTAGCATCAATTATATGAGGAGTAATGGTTTCAACTGGGGTTTTGTCGTCCGCCAACTTCTTTAGTAGATAAAGGATTTGGCCAACATTTCCTTCCAAAGCTTTAATTCTTTTCTCCAAAGGATTGGGGTTTAAGTTTTGAGTCTCTTGAGATTCAGCCATGTTTTGTGATAAAACAGAAGCTTGAAGATGAACACGCGAACAAGTGAAAATTGGGCTTCAGGTAAAAGGTTATTCAATATCCTTCTGACACAGTGCAATGGTGGCCTAATTATTTCAAAAGTAAGAATGAAAGTGAGATATAATTGATTATGCATGAAATCACAAAATGTATGTTTTAATATAAAATGGGCAAAGAAATAATTATATTATTATTATTTTCTTAAAAATGAGAAAGTAAAGGTGAAAAAATAAATAAAATAATTGATCAAAAATTAAATTAATGCCAAGGATGCATATCCAAAAGGCAGGTACAAGAAATGAAATGGAAATGAAAATGTTTAAAATGAAAATGATTGAATTAGGATGAAGGAAAACAAGATTCAGGAATAAGACAAAAGAAAAAAAAAAAA
>QAOA01007336.1:178635-190282 GCA_003255065.1 Cercis canadensis | reverse complement strand
AAAAAAAAAAAAAAAAAAAAGACTTGCAAATGTCAAAGAGGTATTATGAGAAGCCAAAACAAGCCCCCAAGTTTACCAAAAATTCTAGGAGAAATGCAATGTGCATGAATTGGGTTAAAGTTCAACCTAATAGGTGGAAGGTTCCAAATTATTCTTATTGTCACCCATATTTGGGTTAGTAAAGTCTCTAATCCTCACCCATGACAAGTTGGAAATGATACAATTTGGTTAGAAGTATTTCATAAGCCTATACAGAGTCTGACGGTATCTCAAGACATTGCTACTTTACACCCAAATCTAATCCTAGAGGGAAAAGTGGAGCCCGGGTAGATAGCTCATGTGTGCAATGATGCATGAGAATATACAAAATAGCTCTAAATCATACACACCAATAGGAAAGCCTCCTATCACATAAATCTAATAAGACAGACAAATTCAAGAGAAATATGCAATATAAAGAAGGACCAAAAATTCAACAATAGATGATAGAAAATTAAATTTGAACAGCTTATTTCATAAAAGTTCCTAGTGGAGTTGCCAAGTTGTCGCAACGTCCCTTTCGAAGGGAGCGCTCAATGACGCGGAGCGACGAAGCCCCATAAAATAAAGTAGATAAAGAGAATAGATGATGTTTATTTAAGATGTGTGAAGAAAATGTGAAATTTTGGATAAAAAAGTGGTTAGAATAATGAATAAAAGAGATGGAGTCCCACCAATCGATTTAAGGCACAACTGAAAGCCTATAAAAATGTTTGGTCTACACTATCAGAGTTGGGTAAGGAAGCTAGTTACATGTAGAGAAAGTATTAGCACCCTACAATGCCCGTTCTAGCAAACGGTTACTTATTTAATTTCATGACATCTAACATTGTTGAATAAAAAAGAGTCCTTAAGTTTATTTTATTAGAATAAAAAGAAAGTTTTAAATTTTGTATTTTTAAATGTCTCACTTTGTCTCGCATATTGTCAAGAACGACAAATGACTATAACAAGAGTCAGTGGCAAAGTCATTATTTTTTTTGGAATAAGATACAAGCCTATAACAAACTTATAATGTTATGGCTTTGTAAATTTTGTTCCTTTTTTACTTTAATAAACTATATAAGAAAACTAATTTTTTTATTATTAGACCAGGCCAATGCTTCTTGCCAAAATCTAAATAGTAGAGCCTCAAGACTATATGGCAGAGATAACAATTGTTGATGAGTGGATTTTATGTCCACTTTTTAGGTATTCTTAGCTTAATATTTTGTAGGTTTCTTGAGTATTTTGAGTATTTAATAATGTGTTTTTGTTCATTTGTGTAGGTCTAATTAAATTATGAGGATTTTGTACCCTAAGCTGAAAAAGTGAAGATTTGGGACGCATCAAGCAGAAACTCAGAGCAGCTGGGCCATTCCCTTAGCACCTCAGTACTATCCCTGCGTTATTTCAGTGCTATCATAGAGACCAAGCAAATCAACACTTCATTCTAGGTGCCTCAGTGCCTTTGTCCGTGCACATGCCAATTCATAGAAACAAAGCGCAGCAGCACTCTTTGCCCAACACATTAGCGCTTTGTTCCACGTTTCGTCAAGAAAGTTCTAGTAACTCAGCGCCATTGCACTACATCCGAAGTGCCCTAATGCTCGCATGCCACGGAATACCCATCACTTGAAGCGCCTCAGCACTTCCTTTAGAGAGCCGTGGCACTCAAAACAAGTTTAAGGCGGCGACGTTTTGTTACATTAATTCAATTAGGATTCTTTAAACAGTATAAATAGAACTCTAGGTATTAGAATTAGGACTTTTGACCTTTTTACATTTTGGACATTTTTGGAGAGAAATAAGAGCAAGGTAAGGATTGGAGCAAGGATTAGTGACAACAATTATGGGCTTCTATTTGAGGTTTATTCTTTTCTCGTCTCGTCTATGCCTAGATTTTATTCAATTATGTCTTTTACTTTTTTCATGAACTAAATTCCTTTCTAGGATTACGATGTATCCTAATTATGAACAATTGTAGTTTCTTCTGGAATTAATTTAATATTTATCTTTTCCATTTGAGTATTCATCTATGTTCTTCATGCTTATAATTAACTTGCTATTAATTAGTTGATTGATTAATCACAATGAGATCGGAAGGAGATTTATGTGTTTAGTTCATTGGGATAGATACCATTGATGAGCACATTTTTTATACAATAGTTATCCCTCATACTTAGTCTTTTAAACCTCTTTTAGGCTGAATTGAGTAGACTTGGACCTCATTTGATGACCTTGGATCCATTTGTGCCTAATTGCAATTTCCAGCAATACTGAGCATTTTATGCTGTCTCTGTGTTTCATGCATATCTTGAGTTCTGAATGTCTAAAAATTCCGAGTCATACCTTGTAGGAAAGCTGAGAGAATTTTCTACAACTTTCTTTCAGGGCTCCAAAGCCAATTCGGATGTCCAGAAGGTCATATGCAGCCTGGAAGCCAGAGAAGACATGCTGTCGCAGGATCCTAACCTACATGCAATGTTTGGGCCATAACTTGAGCTGTGGATATCATATGGACTTGAAGCTAGTACCATTGGAAAGCTAACAGACAGAGCTTCAATTGTTATGAAGACCGGTTCACCATATTTTATATTGAAGATGGTCTTATTTGCAGTCGAAGTTGGCTGATGGTTCCAGACACCTATTGACACTTAAATGGGCCTAACTTCCTCATGACAAGTCCAAATGGGCCCAAACCAAAGCCCAATTAAAGCTAAGGCCCATGGGAACAAGTGTGCCCTAAGGGAAATTTGGGTGTGCATGTAATTTTGGATGTCTATATCAGCACAAAGGGGCAGCCGAAATTCATATGAAGTCAATTAGATATTTTAGACAGTTTTTCAGCTTTCCTTAGTCTTTAAGTTTTCTCTTTAGATATTTTGTAAGAACTTAGCTTCTCTTGTTCATGGAGGGCTAATTCATCAAATCAATCCAGGTTTTGGCTATTCTGATTATTAGTTTTGAGATTATGTGTTGTTATTATTCATTTAGTTGTTAATCAAGTTCTTTCAATCCTCTGAAATATTCTGTTTGAATTGCTTAATTCGGATTTGGATTATTCATGTGTTCATTACTTAATTGCATGTGATAAAAGAGGATTGTATGGTTGATTAATGTTTCTGAGCTTTTGGATGGATTAGTTACCTTGGCTGGATCATAGACTTAGGTAAAACTAGACTTGAATGTTTGCTTAATTCATTTAGTCTTAATTAATTCCGAATTCTGGTTACTTAACCAGTGGACATCCATCGAGGACTGAGCAGCGTCTTGATGTTTTCTAAGGCCAAGAACATGGTTAATAATTAAATGGATCCTTGGAAATCAAGGATGGATCAAAATCAGAATTACTTAAGACTTGAATTGATTGTTTTCTCTAAAACTTTACCACTTACCATTAATTTCTGTTAATCACATGAACAAACAAAACCCCCTGTTGATATGCTTCTTAATATGATTCACTACTCAAAATAATCCTTAGGTTCGACTTAGGGTTGCCTTATGCTACAAGTAGCTTAGGTAAATCAACCTTAAACTTTAATTAATTTGAGGAGCCTCGGCAGCTCATCAAATTTTGGCGCCGTTGCCAGGGATTATTCTAGTTTTGATCAATCTTATTAGGAGTGTACTTTACTGCTAACCCTTCATAAACCCCCTTTTGTTGTTTTATTTTGGTAGTTTTTGGTGAAAACGGGTGATTTTAGGCAAAGTTTTCAAAAAGTTTAGTACAAAGTTTTTAGCCCAGAATGATATGAGAATTGGTCAGTTAAATGAAAACGTCCTGAAAAGAAAAACTCACTACTAAGTAGTGATCCCCACCCTATTTTTGCCAAATTCTATCGTTTAGACCACGTTTTTAATTTTTTAATATTTTTTATTTGATTTTTGACTTCCGTTCTCATCTAGTTTTTAAGTTGTGGTGGTCTCATAATTTTTAAAAATGTTTAGATACCTTAATTAGTATTATTTTGTTGTGTTTTTGTTTTTATTTTGTGCATTTTGTGTATTTATCTTTTAGTTCAATTCTGTCACTTTTTGTGTGATTTTGTGTTTTGTTGTGTATTTTGTTGTTCTGTCACTTTTTTTTGTTCATGGTGCATACTAGGTTCCCCTACTACTAAAAGAGTCAAAGAGGTTGTTGTATCACTTTCTAACCAACAGAGGATGGACCATAAACTTGATGAATTGACATATTTGGTGAGACAATTGGCAGTGGGACAACAAGCACCTGAACCAGTCATGCAACCAATCCAATTTTGTGGCATATGTGTTTGCACCTCTCATCCCACCAATGCATGCCCTACACTTCAGGATGATATTTATGGATTTCAAGATCCCTTTGTAGCTGCAACCAATGTCTTTTCTGAAAAATTATCATACGAACCCCAACAGCCTACATATGATCCATCCTTCAACATCTATGACTATAAGTGGAGAGATCATACCAATCTGACATATGACAATGCAGCGCCTCCATAGCAATATTGGCAACCATTCGAGCAGCCTATGCAACAACCAAGTTCAACATACACAGAACTTGAACCTTCAATTGAGGACTTGGTGAAGCAATTGGCCACTCATACCATGCAGTTCCAACAGAGGACAGAAGTCGCCATACAAAATTTAGATATCCAGATTGGACAATTGGCATCCTTAACGAGTCAATTGCAGGCTCAAGGTTCTGAAAAAATTCCCCCACATGCCATGGATGAGCCGATGCAGCATTCCATAGATGAGCACTCTGTCTTTCACATTGATTTGATTGATGATCTAGTTGGGGATGGGTATGATGAGCTCTGTACTGACTTCCCAGATTTGGTTGGTGTTGATGACTCTATTCAATGCAACTCCTGTCTTGATTGTCATGGTGATGTACCTTGTGCTGTATGTGCTGAGATATCTGCCTTCTTGAGCAATCCTGATTCTATGTGCTGCAGTTGTGGTGATTCTGCTTGCCCTGCTTGTTCTGAGATTGCAGCATTTTTAGAACAAGATGACTCTATCACAGAGGCTATGGTCATTAATGATCCTACAAAGTTAGTGAATGTGTATGAGGAGCTATATTCTGAATTCCCTGACTTTGTGGGTATAGAGGATTTGACGGGTGCCGAACCATACAAAATTAAACTACTAATTGCAACTAATTTGTAGTATAGGATGCAACCAGCGTCGTCTCCCAAGGATTCACCAGAACAACTAATCTTTTAAGAACTTAAACAAGAACAGAATAAGGGGGGGTTTGTGTTGAATGCAATATACTAAGAATTTAGAAAACAGTAAACTGAATTTATCAAATAAGAGAAAACGCAATCAACTCAAGCAGGCAACAAAACCTTAATCCATCCTTGTTCACTAAAGATAACCTAGATCTGATTTAATTCTTGGTTAAGTGTTACCTGGAACCCCTAACAATAACACTTAGAATTCCTACTGATTTACCAATCAGGATTCAATTAATCATGGAATTAAGACTCTAGGCAACCGCTCTATATCACTAAATCCAGATTAATTTAATAACCGAATTATCCAAGTTAACCATATATTAAAGACCTTTAAAGTATGATTATCAATCTGATTACTGTTATGAATCTAATCAACCGATTTAAATTCATACAACTCATGCAATCAAAGTACCATTCAATCACATGAAGAAGGGGAGAAGCATTAATTCAAATTAAATTAAATCAAACCCGATTGAAGCACAGGAACTCTGGATTGTCAAGTTTGGCTCCTCTTGAATTTATTACAAACGAACTTAGCCCTCCATTGAAGGCTTAAACATAAGGCAAAAGTAGAAAAACGAACTCAGAAAATAAGAGGCAGCAGCAGCTCAAGGAATTTCGTATCTCTCTGGTTGTGTATATTTGCCTCAACAACTTGAGAATATATACTAGCTGGCTGCCTCCTCTAGGTTTCCTAATGGTTTCCTAATTACAAAATAAACCTAGTTTCCTAAATTATTAATGGTAAAAACATGATCAAGCCCTAGTGTCATGTGTGCTGGCCCAAAAAGAGATGTTGGCCCAAATAAACATGCTCTGGTCCAATAGGCAGCCCTAAGGAAAGGAATCAGTCAATGCTGGGCGGAGTGCTGGGCGGAGCAGAAAATCTGGACTGCTTGCACGCGAATTTCAGTTGTCCAGACGCGAGAATCAGCTTCTGGGCTCTTCATATGAAATGTGGAATTTTCTGTCAGCTTTCCAACGAAACTGGAATCACATCAATCGGACATCTATAGCAAAAGATATGGTGAAAAACGTAAGCAGTGCCAGAATTTAACAGTTAAGCAATTAAAATCTACAAGCACCAACAAGTCCAAATCTACAAAACATGTCTAAAAGCCATAAAAATCACTAGAAACACACACTAAAAGACTAAGTATAAGAGAAACAAATAGTATAAAATAATGTGTTATCAAATTCCCCCACACTTAGCTTTTTGCACTCCTGGGCAAAATCACAAGAAACAAACTAACTAGAATAAGAAAAACAGCTCTCCAATCAAATCAAGAATGCAAAGATTAAGGTAAGAAAACAATTCGAACTTAAAGAATAGCAACACTCATGGAACAATATCTCTTGACAACTAAAGAACAAAAAAACATGGCAATTTTATTTAATAGGAATGAGTCAAAGTAGATAGCCTCTCACAAGATAAATAAATGCTCTCAATTCTCTCAAGTGTCTAAGGTAAGTATTTCTCTCCCATCATCCTATCAAAATCACACTACCATAAGCTTGTTCACTTTCTCAATCTCCACTACCTATGTCACATGCATAACACAAATCAAAAGGACTTTTAAAGGGTTGTAATGGGGAAAGGTAAAAGGATGTCAATAATATGGAAAAATGGCTAAAGCACCCAAGGAATCACAAAGAGCATCTAATTATGGAGAATTTCAAGTACTTTATGCATCTTGACTTTGGGCTTCAACTCATTTTTTTTTTTTTTTCCCAAAACAACTTTATTCTTTTGTTGCTGCTGTATTTTTTTTTTTTTTTTTTTTTAACATAACACTTAACAATTTCATCCACAACCAATCAGCCACAACTTGATGCTTTGTTTTTGTAAGAATTTACTCCCTTTTTATTCAATGCAATACTCTGCAATTCCTAAGGGTTGGATAGGACATAGTTTTACACTTAGGCTTGCAATGAGCTACACATGAAAGAAAAGATCATTAGGCTCAAAAAGGGAAATCAAAGAATAACATCAAAGTTAGCTATTTGGTCAAGTAACTTCTCAAAGAAAGGAATGCCTTAATCACTTCTATGCATGCATGTGCAAATGTAACCTCAACTAAGAAACAGAACAAGTTCTAGAGCGTCAAAATGATAGATGAAACACACAAGAAAGAATCATGACATATGGCTCAAATCTTCACAGCTTATAAGACTACTAAGAATTAACTTATCCAAATTAAATTTTGTTGCCATATCACTTAAATCCAAGAAGCAAGATAATTGTCCACTCATGTTATAGCACTTAAGAATCAAAATTGCTTCAAACCACTCTCTTCATAACTCTTAAATTGATTGGAAAGAACTAGAAAAATTTAAAAACACATAAAACATAAAATTAAGCCTAAAACAGAAAACATAACACTAAAAATCTAAACTGAAAACAGAAAACAGTAAAAATAGCAAGTAAAGTAAAATAGGAAAACAGAAAGCATAAAAACACACACAACAAGCTAATCCCTCCCCCACACTTAAATTTTTGTAGTGTCCTCAATGCAAAGCATAAAGCAAACAGTAAAAGCAAGCAAGGCACTAAAAATAAAAGAGAAAGGGAAAGAAAACAGCCTGTGGGTTTAAGTCTCATAAAGGGCAGCAGACAAGTGCACCTCCTCCACCACTTGTTCTTGAAAACCCTCATAGAAAGGTTTCAGCCGATGTCCGTTCACTGGGAAGGTCTGGTTAGTTGCCTCATTCTTGATCTTAATTGCACCATAAGGAAATACATGAGTCACCACAAAAGGACCCATCCATCGAGAACGAAGCTTGCCATGCATTAGCTTGAGACGAGAGTTGTAGAGTAGCACTTTCTGACCAATGTAGAACTCTTTTCTCACCAACATCTTGTCATGGACAGCCTTTGTCTTTTCTTTGTAGATTCTGGAATTCTCATAAGCCGCCAACCGGATTTCATCAAGTTCCTGCAGGTGGAGCTTCCTCTGTGATCCGGCTTGGGCTAAATCAAGATTACACTGCTTCACAGCCCAGTACGCCTTATGCTCGATCTCTACTGGAAGGTGACATGCCTTGCCAAAGACTAGCCTGTAAGGGGACATGCCTATGGGGGTCTTGTAGGCAGTCCGATAGGCCAACATTGCATCATCCAAACGCATGCTTCAGTCCTTTCTGTTGGGCTGGACAGTCTTCTCTAAAATTTGCTTGATCTCCCTATTTGAACCTCTGCTTGCCCATTGGTCTGTGGATGGTAAGGGGTTGACACCTTGTGCACCACACCATACTTTCTCAACAAAGCAGCCATGTGCCTATTGCAGAAGTGAGAGCCTTGGTCACTGATGATGGCTCTTGGAACGCCGAACCTACAGAAAATGTGAGTCCTGACAAAATCTAAGACAACACGAGAATCATAAGTCCGGGTGGCCTTGGCCTCTACCCATTTAGAAACATAATCCACAGCTAAAAGAATATACACAAAACCAAAAGAAGTAGGGAAAGGACCCATGAAATCGATGCCCAAAACATCAAATATCTCACAAAACAGCAAAGGCTATTGAGGCATCTCATTCCTACGAGAAATATTACCTGTTTGTTGGCATTGGGCACAATTCTTACAAAAGCTGTACGCATCATGAAATAGGGTAGGCCAATAGAGTCCAGAATCTAAAACTTTACGAGCAGTGCGCTGAGGTCCAAAATGACCACCACATGCAGAAGTATGACAAAACTATAACACAGACTCAGACTCATGTCCAGGCACACACCTCCTAATTACTTGGTCACTATAGAGTCTCCACAAGTAGGGGTCATCCCACACATAATGTTTGGATTCACTTTTAAGCTTATCTACTTGATGCTTCTTAAAATAAGCAGGTAACTCAGAAGCAACTAAGTAGTTTACCAGGTCAGCATACCAAGGATCTGTACCTTGCAGCTGATAAAGCTGCTCATCCGGGAAGGTTTCTCTGATGGGAAGGTTGTCCAAAGTCAGTGGTATCCGACTCAGGTGATCTGCTACCAAGTTCTCGGCTTCACTCTTGTCTCTGATCTCAAGGTCGAATTCTTGCAAGAGCAGCATCCACCTAATGAGCCTAGGCTTCGCATCCGGCTTCTTGAGCAAGTACTTTAAAGCTGCATGATCAGAGAAAGCAATGACTTTAGAATTAAGCAAATATGAACGGAATTTATCTAAAGCAAACACAATTGCAAGGAGCTCTTTCTCAGTAGTGGTGTAATTTGCTTGGGCAGCATCCAAAGTGCGAGAGGCATAATAAATCACGTGGGACAGCTTGTCCACTCACTGTGCAAGGACAGCGCCTACTGCAAAGTTTGATGCATCGCACATAAGCTCAAAGGGAAATTCCCAGTTAGGTGGCTGCATGATGGGAGGGGAGGTAAGGCTCTGCTTCAGCTGATCAAAGGCTACTCTACACTGCTTATCAAAGTCAAAATCCACTTCTTTCTGGAGAAGCTTAGACAATGGCAAGGCAATCTTGCTGAAGTCCTAGATTAATCGCCTGTAAAACCCTGCATGACCAAGAAAGGAACGCACTTCCCGCACACAAGTGGGGTAGGGTAAGGAGGCAATAACATCTATCTTAGACTTATCTACTTCAATGCCTTTGCTAGAAATTACATGCCCTAAAACTATGCCTTGTTCGACCATGAAGTGACATTTCTCAAAATTAAGAGCAAGGTTAGTCTCAATGCATCTATCAAGTACCCTAGCAAGGCTATCTAAACATGCATCAAAAGAGGAGCCATATACAGTAAAGTCATCCATGAATATCTCCATGCAGTGTTCTAAAAAATCAGAAAATATGCTCACCATACACCGCTGGAATGTACCAAGGGCATTACACAGGCCAAAAGGCATCCTCCTATATGCAAATGTGCCGAATGGACAGGTGAAAGTCGTCTTCTCCTGATCCTCTGGGGCTATGTGAATCTGGAAGTAGCCTGAGAAGCCATCCAGGAAGCAGTAATGGGACTTCCCTGCCAGTCTCTCTAACATCTGATCAATAAAGGGTAGAGGGAAGTGATCCTTCCTTGTCGCCTGGTTGAGTCTTCTATAATCGATGCAGACGCGCCAGCTGTTCTGCACTCTGGTGGGGATCAACTCGTTCTTCTTATTGGCTACCACAGTTATGCCACTCTTCTTTGGAACCACTTGAACTGGACTCACCCATTTGCTATCTGAGATGAGGTAGATAATGCCGGTTGACAACAGCTTGCTCACTTCTTTTTTGACCACATTTAAAATCAATGGGTTAAGTCACCTTTGGGGCTGCCTCATTGGTTTAGCTTCTTCCTCTAATAAAATCCTATGCATGCAGGTGGAGGGGCTAATGCCAGGAATGTCTGCTAGTGTCCATCCAATGGTTGTCTTCCGCTGCTTCAGAATCTGCAACAACCTCTCTTCTTGTTTAGGTTGCAGATTGTTGGCTATGATGACAGACAGCTTTTCTTCTGCTTCTAGGAAAACATACTTGAGATGGTCAGGTAATGGTTTCAGCTCAAGAATAGGTGGTTGCTGCATAGAGGGAACTAGCTTGGTTGGAGAAACCAAGTTTGTTGTGTGAAGCTCAGAAACACCTGCAAGCTCTGCACTATGCTCCAAAATAATCTCATCATATCCCATATATGCAGAAATTTCAGAACAGACATCACAACTCCCAGCACAATTAGTACATGCAGGGCACTCTAAAGTATCTAGCAAGCCTACTATATCAGGAAATTCAGCTACCAATTCAGCATGCACATCATCAACTAGCAGGTCTATGACATCTATTTGGAACATTGAATGCTCTTCTAGAGGGTGTTTCATGGCATCACTTAAATTAAAATGAATTATAGTGTCACCAAATTCCATGGACAAGGTACCATCATGCACATCAATTATGGTCTTAACAGTTTTAAGGAAGGGTCTACCTAAGATCAGAGGGGCATGTCTAGATGTAGACTCATCCTCCATATTTAACACATAAAAATCTGCTGAAAATATTAAATCATTTACCCTAACCAAAACATCCTCAAGAAGGCCTGCAGGATAGGCTGTGCTTCTATTAGCAAGCTGAATGACTACTCCAGTGGGCTTCAGTTCTCCAATCTGCAGTGATGAATAGATGAACTTGGGTATCACGTTGATGGAAGCACCCAGATCTAGCATGACATTTGTAAACTGCTTGTCTCTAATAGTGCAGAGAATGGTGAAAGTTCCAGGATCAGTGCACTTTGATGGTAAGTTAGGTGATGAACACACTTTTTATACAATAGTTATTCCTCATACTTAGTCTTTTAAACCTCTTTTGGGCTAAATTGCATAGACTTAGACCTCATTTCATGACTTAGGATCCATTTATGCTTAATTGCAATTTCCAGCAATACTGGGCATTATATGCTGTCTCTGTGTTTCAGGCATATCTTGAGTTCTG
>QAOA01007336.1:153323-176258 GCA_003255065.1 Cercis canadensis | reverse complement strand
CATTATTAGCAGCAAGATCAACCTCAGGATTAATGTCATTGGCAGCCATATTATGCTCTATGTGATTAGGAGTTCTACGTGCCCTAGCAAGTGTGTGCAAGGTTCTCTCTATTTCAGAATCACCTTCAAGTAGTTCAAATTGAGAGGACCGAGTCATACATTATGCAAATCAAAAGATAACAACACTCTAAAACACACTAGAACACACAAAAACAGTAAAACAGTGAATCAATTAAAGAAAAGTGCAAAAACCATAACACATTAAATGCACTAGACAAATGCAAAAAGACACCAAAATAATACTAATTGACCCAACAAAACATTTTTTAAAATTTTTCTACCACCACAGCATGAAATATTGATGAAAAGGAAACTCAAAAATCAAATAAAAAATCTTAAAAAATTAAAAAAGGGGTTCAAACGATGGAATTTGGCCGAGATAGGGTGGTGCTCAATGCTTTAGCATTGAACTATATTTCTCAGACCGTTTTTCTTCAACTGACCAATTTTCAGCTCAATCAGAGCACAAAAATTCGTATAGAATTTTGACCCGTAAAATCGTAATTTCAAGCCAAAACGCTAGGCAAGCAGGGAAAAACTTGGGAATAGGCACAAGAATTCACACAATAGGAACCTAAAACAGTAAGGCAAACAAGACAACAAGAAAAAAATAAAATAATCACAGACCTTACACAATATAGAAATTTTACCAAAAAGTGAACTAAGATAGCAAAGGGGACAGAATAGCAGCAAAGGAGACAAAACAAGGGCAATAATAGCACAAAGTTCAGCTCACAGTGCTTCTCAAAAAGCAATTTCTCTGTCCACTAATTTGCAGCTCAATCCCAGTTGGTCAGAATAAAAAACAAGACATAAACAGAAACACTAACCAGAGAAAGACAACCTAAACAAATAAAGAAAACAAAATAGGAAAGCAAGTAGAACAAGGGGAAAATGAAGGAAGAACAATTGCTAGAAACAATAACAGAAAGCAAGCAAAATAGTAATAAAAGAGTTCTAAGAAGATTAATTTGTTAGGTGAAATCCCCAGCAACGACACCAAAATTTTGACGGGTGCCGAACCGTACAAAATTAAACTACTAATTGCAACTAATTTGTAGTATAGGATGCAATCAGTGTCGTCTCCCAAGGATTCACCAGAACAACTAATCTTTTAAGAACTTAAACAAGAACAGAATAAGGGGGGTTTGTGTTGAATGCAATACACTAAGAATTTAGAAAGCAGTAAACTGAATTTATCAAATAAGAGAAAACACAATCAACTCAAGCAGACAACCAAACCTTAATCCATCCTTGTTCACTAAAGATAAACTAGATCTGATTTAATTCTTGGTTAAGTGTTACCTGGAACCCCTAACAATAACACTTAGAATTCCTACTGATTTACCAATCAGGATTCAATTAATCATGGAATTAAGACTCTAGGCAACCGCTCTATATCACTAAGTCTAGATTAATTTAATAACCGAATTAGCCAAGTTAACCATATATTAAAGACCTTTAAAGTATGATTATCAATCTGATTACTGTTATGAATCTAATCAATCGATTTAAATTCATACAACTCATGCAATCAAAGTACCATTCAATCACATGAAGAATGGGAGAAGCAGTAATTCAAATTAAATTAAATCAAACCCGGTTGAAGCACAGGAACTCTGGATTGTCAAATTTGGCTCCTCTTGAATTGATTACAAACGAACTTAGCCCTCCATTAAAGGCTTAAACATAAGGCAAAAGTAGAAAAATGAACTCAGAAAATAGGAGGCAGCAGCAGCTCAAGGAATTTCATATCTCTCTGGTTGTGTATGATTTGCCTCAACAACTTGAGAATATATACTAGTTGGCTGCCTCCTCTAGGTTTCCTAATTATAAAATAAACCTAGTTTCCTAAATTATTAATGATAAAAACATGATCAAGACCTAGTGTTATGTGTGCTAGCCCAAAAATTGGCCCAAATAAACATGCTCTGGTCCAATAGGCAGCCCTAAGGAAAGGAATCAGTCAATGCTGGGCGGAGCAAAAAATCCGGACTGCTTGCACACGAATTTCAGTTGTCCAGATGTGAGAATCAGCTTCTGGGATCTTCATATAAAACTTGGAATTTTCTGTTAGCTTTCCAACGAAACTAGAATCACATCAATTGGACATCTATAGCAAAAGATATGGTAAAAAACGTAAGCAGTGCCAGAATTTAACAGTTAAGCAATTAAAATCTACAAGCACCAACAAGTCCAAATCTACAAAACATGTCTAAAAGTCATAAAAATCACTAGAAACACACACTAAAAGACTAAGTATAAGGGAAACAAATAGTATAAAATAATGTGTTATCAAGATTATGTCCAGTGCCATTCACATGCTGTTTGTGATGGTTATCTGTGCTGAAATTTCTACATTTTTAAGCGATGGCAATCCTAGTGAATCTGAATCTGATTCTGCTTCTGGTTCTGATTCTGCGGCTTTAGCAGATGACTCTACAAGGGCAACCCAAGACTTCGTGAGAGTGGTCTTTGACCCCGGTATCTAGCCGTGTTTACTGCACATAATCGGAAGATGATACCTTGAGCTTCAAGGGAGTACATTTTCTGATTATATTACTGTAATTATATTATGTTTTCTGTTTTTGCTTCTGTTTCTATTCTATTTCTGTTTTCTGTTTTTTAGTCTTGTTTTTAATTCTATTTTTGTTTTTGTTACTGTTTTATGTTCATTTTATTTTCAATTTTTTGTTCTTGATGTCTGCTTTATCTTACCCCATATGCGTGAGGGAAGTTTGGTCATTTCTTGGACATGCAGGTTTCAACTGCCGTAGCCATTATGTGAGGGAGCTAAAGAGGACATTGTGGAGGAGGTCCACTTGCAAGATGCCATCTACCTCCCCTGATAAGGATGTTTCTTCTCTCTCTTTTACTTTACTTGTCCTTATGTGATTGCTTGCTATTAATTGTCATATGTTGCTACTTTTTGAAGTTTTTACATTGAGGACAATGTAAAATTTAAGTGTGGGGGAGGGATTTCTGTACAGTTTAGTTGTTTTATTGTTTTCTGTTTAGTTGATTAGTTTAGTTGATTAGCTGATTAGTTGATTAGTTTAGTTGTTTCTGTTCTTGCTATTTTTTCTGTTTTTGTTGACATTTTTCTGTTTTAATTATCCTCCAATGATGTTGTAGAAATTGTAAAGTTGTAAGTTTAAAGTAATTACATTTCAAGGTTCATAGCATGATTGAATAACTTGTTTTCCATCCTTAATTTCACATGCTTGGTTTTAGATGTTGGATTGGTAATTAAGTTTAATAGATACATGCCTTATGAGTTTTAAGCCTTTTAATGGATGTATTTAGCATTTGTGCCATTCTTTTCCTTTTTGTGTGATTTTCACTCATGAAATTTGTTAACTCTAGAACTTGCTTGATTCTTTTTTAGGCTACATTTTCATTTGCATACATGAACATAATTGAGACATTCTTTCTTGATTTAGCTACTTTGCCAAATAAACCTTGTATTATTTCCCTTTGATTACCCCCATTGAGCCTATTTGCCTATATTTGGTCTTAGCTCATTATGTGCCTATGTGAAAAATCATGTTGTTACCTTACCTTACGGAATAAGAGAGCATTGGTTCATTGTCTTGGAGGAGCTCTTATGCTTGTGGGTAATTAATAGTACAAGTGTGGAGGTTGTGAATTCTAAATGTGCAAAGTATTATGTGAAAGAAAGAAAGAAAGAAAAAATGAGCTAATTGGTTCATTAAAAAAAAAAATCTGAATTGTGAAAAAGGAAAAGAAAAAGAAAAGGAAAGAATATGTGCAAAGGAAGGAGAATATGCTTTACACAATGCTTGTCATTTGAGTTCCTCTCCAATGTTCTTTTATTCTCTTTGAGTTTTTACCTTATGATATCCATTTTGATTCATTCCTTTACCTTTACCTTGGCCTTATTACAACCTTAAATAAAGTCCTCTTGATTTGTGTGTGCATTTGTTTGAGTAGTGGAGAAGTAGAAGATAAGCAAGCTTATGGTAGTGCATCTCTTCATGAGTTTGATTGAGTGAAGTACCTAATTTCTAAACACTTGAGGGATTGAGAGTAAAAGTATATCTTGTGAAGATCTATCATTCTTGACTTATGCTTTCCAATTGAAGTTACCTTGTTTGTTGATTTTGGATGAGAAGAAATTTTATTTCATGAATGCTGTGACTTCCTTAAATCTTTAATTGCTTATCTTACTTATGGTATGAACTTCTGCATATCTTAAATATCATTGGGAGGTGATCCTTTAATTTTTAAATTTGTTTTTGTTTCCTTGTTCTTGCTTTTCTTAGTTTTGGAATTCTAGTTTACCCAAGATGTGCAAAATCTAAGTGTGGGAGAATTTGATGAACACACTTTTTATACAATAGTTATCCCTCATACTTAGTCTTTTAAACCTCTGTTGGGCTAAATTGAGTAGACTTGGACCTCATTTGATGACCTTGGATCCATTTGTTCCTAATTGCAATTTCCAGCAATACTGAGCATTTTATGCTGTTTCTGTGTTTCGTGCATATCTTAAGTTCTGGATGTCTAAAAATTCTGAGTCATACCTTTTAGGAAAGCTAAGAGAATTATCTACAACTTTCTTTCAGGACTCCAAAGCCAATTCAGATGTCCAAAAGGTCATATGCAGCCTGGAAGCCAGAGAAGACATGTTGTCGCAGGATCCTGACCTACATGCAGTGTTTGGGCCATAACTTGAGCTGTGGATGTCATATGGACTTGAAGCTGGTACCATTGGAAAGCTAACAGACAGAGCTTCAATTGTTATGAAGACCGGTTCACCATATTTTATATTTAATATGGTCTTATTTGCAGTTGAAGTTGGCTGATGGTTCCAGGCACCTATTGGCACTTAAATGGGCCTAACTTCCTCATGACAAATCCAAATGGGCCCAAACCAAAGCCCAATTAAAGCTAAGGCTCATGGAAACAAGTGTGCCCTAAGGGCAATTTGGGTATGCATGTAATTTTGGAGGTCTATATCAGCACAAAGGGGCAGCCGAAATTCATATGAAGTCAATTAGATATTTTAGACAGCTTTTGAGCTTTCCTTAGTCTTTAAGTTTTCTCTTTAGATATTTTATAAGAAATTGGCTTCTCTTGTTCATGGAGGGCTAATTCATCAAATCAATCCAGGTTTTGGCTGTTCTGATTATTGATTTTAAGATTATGTGTTGTTGTTATTCATTTAGTTGTTAATCAAGTTCTTTCAATCCTCTGAAATATTCTGTTTGAATTGCTTAATTCGAATTTGGATTATTCATGTGTTCATTGCTTAATTGCATGTGATAAAAGAGGATTGTATGGTTGATTAATGTTTCTGAGCTTTTAGATGGATTAATTACCTTGGCTGGATCATGGACTTAGGTAAAATTAGACTTGAATGTTTGCTTAATTCATTTAGTCTTAGTTAATTCTGAATTCTGGTTGCTTAACCAGTGGACATCCATAGAGGACTGAGAGGCGTCTTGATGTTTTCTAAGGCCAAGAACATGGTTAATAATTAAATGGATCCTTGGAAATCAAGGATGGATCAAAATCAAAATTACTTAAGACTTGGATTGGTTGTTTTCTCTAAAACTTTACCACTTACCATTAATTTCTGTTAATCACATGAACAAACAAAACCCCCTGTTGATATGCTTCTTAATATGATTCACTACTTAGAATAATCCTTAGGTTCGACTTAGGGTTGCCTTATGCTACAAGTAGCGTAGGTAAATCAACCTTAAACTTTAATTAATTTCAGGAGCCTCAGCAGCTCACCAACCATAGATTGCATTTGGGATATGAATATACTTCAATGACCTATGTAGTCAATTAAAGAGATCCATAAGACTTAATGAATTCTTGATTATTACAACTCACATAGGAATATAGTGAGTTAGTAATTAGGGATATTTTCACTGGACCTTGGGAGAGACTAATGAATAGGTTAGGGAATCTTGGCTAGCATTTAGAAGGATAAATCTAGATTAAAGACATAAGGAATGAAAACTGTGATTAATTATGGTGAAATCGAAAACTTTAGATTTTTTCTCTCTTACTTACTTCATGATTTTTAATTGCTTTAGTTCGTTTTTAGTCTATATATGATTAGTTTTGAATTTCTCTTAAATTGTTGATAAAATAAAATCGGGATTAACCCAATTTCGATAGTTGATAACATTAATCCTCGAGGGACAATCTTTACTCTCATTTTATTACTTGTAAGATGTGTCACAACGTACTCGAAGGTCGTTATGACGTGAATGACGAACTTAAGGAAAAATATTAGTTTTTAAAAGAAAACTTGGAGTCGCCACCAATTGTATTAGAAAAATGGGAAACAATTAGAAAACTCCTTTTTATTTAAAAAAATGGTCTGCAAACTAGAGAGGATTCAGGAGTCTATTTATGCGTGGGGAAGGTGTTAGGCACCCCACAACATTCGTCTAAAAATGGTTACCCTAAATTAATTGTGTGAACATAATATGACAAAAAATGTATATTTTATTTACCCCAGAAATATGAATTATAGGAATATCTGACAAAAAAAAGAACAAATAATTTAAACGTGCAATGCATAATTTCTCAATGAAGCTTTATGGAAGTTACTTGTGCAAGAGAATTTTGGAAAAATTGCTAATGAGGGCTTTTTAACCTTATTTTTGCATAAAAAAAATACAAATTCAAGGGGCTGAAGTTTACAATTTGGTTAGGGCATTTTAGGGAATAATTATTGGATTTTTCACATGTCAAGGCTAAAGAAAAGTGGGAGGAATGTGCAAAATAGGTATGAAAGGACCAAACTACCCTCAACTTGCTCTCCAAATTGAGAGGGCTTATTGCATTTAGAAAAAAAAAAAAAAAAAGGAAGGAGAGAGCCTAACATATATGCTCTCAAGGTGAAAACAAGGAGGGAGAGGGAGAACTTTGAAAAAATAGATCAAAGAGAGAAAAATTGAGAGTTCTTGAGTGTTCTTTATATTCTTTGAGAGAAAAACAAGAAACCAAGAGTGGTTTGAGCTTCTTGGAATTGAGTTCTACACCTTTGAGCAAGGAAGATGAGTTTTCTTGAAGAATACTAGGTAACTTTCACTCTTCTCTTGATTTCTTACCATTCTCTTTTGGTTTTTTTTTTTTTTAAAAAAAAAATCCATGTGAAATTTATGTTTCTTTTTGTTTCCCTCTTGAATGCCTCTATTTCATTTTAATTCCATGAGTTTCATTTTGATTTTTGTTATTTTTTTTCTCTTGAATATCCTCTTGATATTTTGGTTTAGGGAAATTATGTTTAGTTTCTATTTTGATTATGGTTGAGTACTTAGTTTATTATTGTTTTGCTTGTTTTTACCATATGACATGAGGGTTAGTGTTTTTCTAGCATGGTCTTGGTTGATGGTATTGTAGGTTTTACATGCTTGCTTCCCTATTATTTTTTTGGTACCATTTGTCATGTCTTGTTGGAGTGAGTATGCTTTTTGTGGATTTCTTTTTGAGTATTTTGTTTGTTTTGCTTTTGTTTTCTTGAATGTGTTTTAGGGTTCTTGATTAAAAATTAAAATGATGCTTGACCTTTCTTGAAAACTTTGTTTTTTAGTCTTAATCTTTTGACTTTTGTCATGTTTAAAATCAAATTGGTCAATTAAGATAGTAGTTATCAAATTTGGTTTCTAAATGGTCATTCTCGGACCTTTCAATCTAACACTGGCAGTGGTCGGTCTTTTGACCATAACTTCCATTTTACAACCTCAAATGACATGGTTCTTATCTTGTTAGAACCCTAAGATGCGTATATTTCATGTGTATAAATTTCATATTTTTTTCTTGTCGTATTTGCTCCCAATTTTAGTTTTAAAGTGGTTGTTTTAACTATACTATGAAATTGTTAGTTGATTCTGGCAGTATTCTATTTTTTGGCCATAACTTGAGTTAAGGAGCTCATTTTTGTATGATTTTGATTCTTTAGAACCATAAGATGTTTTTCTATTTCATGCAAAATTTTGGGGTCACATTGCATTGACATGCATTCTCAGATTTCTTTATAAGTTTTCCTTATTTTATGTTTTGTTTTTTGTTTTTGCTGTTCTATTATTTTTTATTTTGCCTTGTGTTTGCTTGTTGTCCTTTCTTCCTTTTTAGAACAATTTACATGCTAATTAGGACTATATATTGATTGCCCTGTTTAACTAAATGTTGTTGTCTTACTTTGCATGCCATTTTCATGGTTTTATTTTGACTCTTAATGGCTGCCACATGTGCTTTAGTATTGTATACCTTTTCACTATAAGTTGATATGTTCTTTGCTTTATTTTTTCGTTTATTGTAATGTGTTGTGGCTTCTCATTTGCTTATGCATGTGTCACCTTTAATTTCTTATTTTGAGCCAACTAATGTGTGTTCTATGTGAAAGGAAGTCATAATCCTTAGGCCATTAGCAAAACCTTAAGGCAATTTGGAGGGTCAGAGAGCTTTTGTTTATTTTGATTATATTTTCCAATTATTGACCCCTCCCCTATTGGACAAGGACAAGTGTTGTAATACTTAAAATCATACATTTGCATAGTATTTAGGAATGTGACTGTCCATTTGCATATCAGGTAGCCCACCTTATTGTTCCTAGGTAAGGATAAGCATCACCCCGAAGGGCACCATATGCGAAGAACGGGTGGAAGGATTTAGGACATATTAGTTGCATGCATTTCATATTTAAATTTGTTGTTAATATTCTTATTTACTTGTATAGTTATTATTCGAGGGATGAATAAAGAACATTTTTGGCCATTTTATGATTCACACAACTAATTTTGAGTAACCGTCTTTTAGACAAGTGTTGTGGGGTGTCTAACACCTTACCCATGCACTTACTGAAGAGTGCAATGCCATCATTCAAAAGAAATTGTCACCCAAACTAAAAGATCCAGAGAGTTTCAATGTATCTTGTACTCTTGTTGATTCATTTTTTGGTAGGGGTCTTTGTGATATAGGTGCTAGTATTAACTTAATGTCTTTATCTGTTTATAGAAAATTGGGTCTTGAAGAAGCTAAGCCAACCACAGTGTCATTACAGCTAGCTGACAAATCCATTAAATATCTGAGAGGTATCATAGAAGATGTACTAGTCAAGGTGCACAAGTTCATCTTCCCGGCTGATTTCATTGTATTGGATATAGGGGTGTAAGCCAAAACCGAAAAACTGGCCAAACCGACCGAACTGAACCGAAACCGAGTCAAACCGAGAGAAATGGTCTAGTTTTCGGTTCTAATGTCTGAAAAATTGAAGTATTCGGTTCGGTTTTCGGTTTCTATGAAGAAAAACCGGTGATAAACCGGACCGAACCGAGTATAAGGGGAATGACGTCGTTTAGTACATGAGGGCCTTCTGAACCTTGCCCTAGCCCTAACTTTTCACACTTCACTCACTTCACACAAATCTGAAATTGAAATCCTCCCCTTTCTCTCCTTGAGTTCTCCTTTCTCTCCCCATTCTCTAACTATCCTCCATCCTCAGACTTGAAGCCCTCACCTCGTCGTTGCTGCCTCGCCGTCGCCGCCATCATGGACAAGTTTTTGGCCAAGAATCAAGCTATCTTCATAAGGTACTGTGACCTTCACATCCTCTACTTATATGTTAGGTTTAGTTAGGATTTTCTGTTTATATGTTCCATTATTTGATATATATCAAGTTCTGGCTCTGGTTTGGTTTTGTTTCTATGTTCTGCTTATACGATGGTTGCTGCATCTATTAGATGTTTCAAAATTTTGGAGCTTGATTACCTTGTTTTGGCAGGTTGTCTTTTTGTATAATACCTTGACATGGTTCATGCCCCACCTGGTTGTTTTCTGAAGGATTTCATTTATCGGGCTACATATACATCTATAGATGCATACTGTATCGATTTACCTGTGGCTACATTTATCGGGCTTATCTATCCACCAACTCTATTTATTTTTTTGATTATTTAACATTGTTACTGAAATTATTGTATATTTTAGTTTTTTGGAGTTTTATTTTCTTGTTATTTTCAGCAAAAAAAAAGCTTGTTATCTTGTCTGGCGTTTGATTTATTTTGGGGATCTCTTCTTTGTGGATATTCTCTGTTTAACATTGTTACAGAATGAGAAGAAGGATATATTATAATAAGTTTACTTCTTTGTTCTACCATTAAGAGAGCTTTTCTTGTGAATCCATTCTATATTTCTGCAATTTTGTTCTAAATGTTACTTAATCTATTTAGTTATAATTATTGCTACACTTTCTGAAGGTTTGCAAATAGAATTATGTTCTATTTTGTTTTTCCATGATCTCTAATCTTACAAGTTTTTTTTTTCCCTAGGATGCATTGATGTGCTTAAGTTTGACTATTGGTTGGCAACTGATGTATATATTTCATTCTAGTTAGAAAAACAAAAATCTCATTCTTATTGTTTTATTAGGCACCAACTTGTGGTCTTGCTTTTGGTCTTGTAAGCCATGTGGTGCTTAGAGTTTGTTTTTTAACTCTGGAGATTATTCTTCCCCTTTTGAAACTTCAATATAAATGAGCACATATATTGTTGTCTCATAATTGGAGGATAGAACATAAATTGGTGTTTTATTGCTCATCTATGTTTTAGTTCAAAGCAACAATCTGAGCCTGCTATCTTGATTATTTATTTTCATTGGTATGGTAGTAAAAATATCTGTCCATTTTACTGCTAAGAGACTTCCTTTTTCTAGTGCTCTTGTTATAAAGTTTTAAAATGGAAAAGTCTAGACTTGTAACTTTCCTGCTCTTGTTCTAGTGCTCGAACCATTCTAAATCTTGTAAGTCAGAAACACTCAAGGGATGAACAAGACATGGGATTTCCGAGGGAAAGAAGAAAAAACTGTTTTTGTTACTTTTGCTGCAAGGGAGAGAAAGGGAAATGCAGGGGAGAAGCCAGAGTTGCAAATGAAATGAGAGGTGTTTTTTTTAGGAGTTGTTGTGTATGACAAAAGAGTGGAGGTGATTGTTTGATGGGTTTATGTTAGTTTTTCCCTTTTTTGAGCTGGGTTCATAGAACGTGGGGTGCATGTTGTAAGAAATGAGATAGGTTTAAGAGTGAGAGAAACAAAGTTTGAATTTTTTTCTTTTTCTTTTTTTCAATCTTAGGAGGAATCTGCTTTGGTGAAGTTGGAGGCAATTGGATGGTTGCTGTCCCCTTTTGAAGGTCAAAGAAGCTAAAGACCAGGGAAGATAGAAGCTTCATTTGAAGAATCAAGAAACAAAATTCAAGTAGAAATCATTTATTTTCTTTTTTTACTGAAGTCCAAACCTAAATTTTGGATGATATGTAATTTGCTGATTTATTTGTTGTAGTTTAGAAGTTTAATCAACATTGAAATTTGGAATAAATTGTTACATTTGATATTTAATTATTGATTCCCTGATTTTCTGTCCATTAGGATGCTTTATTTGTATTTTTTTTTAGGTTGAATTGCTTGTATGTGCAAGCTTTCTGGCTTTCTTCTTGTTAAAATTTGAAAAATTGACTTATGCAAGTTTTCAGGCCAAAATCGACAAACCGACCAAACCGAACCGAATCAGTCTGGTTCAGTTTTTCTCTTAAAATTTTGAAAAACCGAACCGAACCGAGATTCTTTGGCCGGTTCGGTCTCGGTTTGGGATGAAACCGGACCGAACCGAACCGATTACACCCCTAATTGGATATGAAGAAAGACCAAGAAATCTCCATTATTCTTGGTCGACCTTTCTTAGCTACTGAGAGGATCTTGATTTATGCGTAGAAAGGCCAGTTGATTCTAAGGGTACAAGATGAAAAGGTGTCATTCAATGTGTTTAAGGCAATGAAGCATCCACTTGAAGTGGATAGTTGCTTCAGAATTGATACTGTTGATTAGTGCACTAGGGAATTCTTCAGAACCACTTGAGGCTTGCTTGATTGGTAATACTAGCCTAGATGATCTAGAGGTTCAAGAGTATGTGAGTCAATTGGATGCTATTGCACCTATTTTCATTCACAAGCCATTCGAAGAGCTCAGAAAAGTAGCCATAGGCCATTACCTTCCATCCAGAAGCCACCAACTTCAGAGCTCAAGCAGTTACCTGAGCATTTGAAGTATGGTTTTCTAGGAGAGTCATCTACCTTGCCAGTCATTCTTTCTGGATCTTTGACAAAGGATCAAAAAGATAAGTTACTGAGGGTATTGAGGGAGGACAAGACTACACTTGGGTGGTTCATAGCTGATATCAAGGGTATTAGCCCTTCTTTGTGTATGCACAAAATTCTGATGGGGGAAAGCTGTAGGCCATTTGTGGAGCACCAACGCTAGTTGAATCCCAACATGAAAGAGGTAGTGAGAGCAGAAGTATTGAATTTTTTGGATGCAGGTATTATTTACCCTATCTTTTGCAGTGCATAGGTTAGCCCTGTATAAGTGGTTCTTAAGAAAGGTGACATGACAATGGTGAAGAATAAGAACAATGAGTTGATTGATGAGCTGCCGAGGCTCCTCAAATTAGTTAAAGTTTAAGGTCGGTTACCTAAGCTACATGTTGCATAAGGCAGCCCTAAGTCGAACCTAAAGATTGTTCTATTTAGTGAATCATATTAAGAACCATATCAACAGGGGGTTTTGTTTGTTCAAGTGTTTGATAGAAATTAATTGTAAGTGGTAAAGTTTTAGGGAAAACAACCAATCCAAGTCTTAACTGATTCTGATTTTAGTCCATCCTTGATTTCCAATGATCCATTCAATTATTAACCATGTTCTTGGCCTTTAAAACATATCAAGAAGCCTCTCAGTGTTCTATGGATGTCCACTGGTTAAGCAACCAGAATTCGGTTTTAACTAAGACTAAATGAATTAAGCAAACATTCAAGTCCAGTTTTACCTAAGTCCATGATCCAGCCAAGGTAATTAATCCATCCAAAAGCTAAGAAACATTAATTAACCATACAATCCTCTTGGATCACATGCAAACAGAATATGAAAATCCAAATTCGAATTAAGCAATTCAAATAGAATATTTCAGAGGATTGAAGAACTTGATTAACAACCAAATGAATAACAACAACACATAATCGCAAAACCAATAATCAGAACAGCCAAAACCTGGATTGATTTGATGAATTAGCCCTCCATGAACAAGAGAAGCTAAGTTCTTACAAAATATCTAAAGAGAAAACTTAAAGACTCAAGAAAGCTCAAAAGCTGTCTAAAATATCTAAATGACTTGATATGAATTTCGGCTGCTCCTTTGTGCTGATATAGACCTCCAAAATTACATGCACACCCAAATTGCCCTTAGGGCACACTTGTTCCCATGGGCCTTAGCTTTAATTGGGCTTTGGTTTGGGCCCATTTGGACTTGTCATGAGGAAGTTAGGCCCATTTAAGTGTCAATAGGTGTCTGGAACCATCAGCCAACTTCCACCGTAAATAAGATCATCTTCAATATAAAATATGGTAAACCGGTTTTCATAATAATTGAATCTCTGTCTATTAGCTTTCCAATGGTACCAGTTTCAAGTCCATATGACATCCACAACTAAAGTTATGGCCTAAACATTGCATGTAGGTCAAGATCCTGCGACAGCATGTCTTCTCTGGCTTCCAGGCTGCATATGACCTTCTGGACATCCGAATTGACCTTGGAGCCTTGAAAGAAAGTTGTAGAAAATTCTCTCAGCTTTCCTACAAGGTATGACTCGGAATTTTTAGACATCCAGAACTCAAGATATACACGAAACACAGAGACAGCATAAAATGCTCAGTATTACTGGAAATTGCAATTAAGCACAAATGAATCTAAGGTCATCAAATGAGGTCCAAGTCTACTCAATTCAGCCCAAAAAAGGTTTAAAAGACTAAGTATGAGGGATAACTATTGTATAAAAAGTGTGTTCATCAAATTCCCCCACACTTAGCTTTTGCACGTCTCGGGCAAACTAGAATTCCAAAACTAAGAAAAGCAAGAACAAGGAAACAAAAACAAATTTAAAAACTAAAGGATCACCTCCCAATGATATTTAAGATATGCAGAAGTTCATACCACAAGTAAGATGAGCAATTAAAGATTCAAGGAAGTCACAGTATTCATGAAATAAAATTTCTTGTCATCCAAAATTAATAAACAAGGTAACTTGAATTGGAAAACATAAGTCAAGAATGATAGATTCTCACAAGATATACTCTTACTCTCAATCCTTCAAGTGTTTAGAAATTAGGTACTTCACTCAATCAAACTCATGAAGAGATGCACTACTATAAGCTTGCTTATCTTCTACTTCTCCACTACTCAAACAAATGCACACACAAATCAAGAGGATTTTATTTAAGTTTGTAATAAGACCAAGGTAAAGGTAAATGAATGAATCAAAATGGATATCACAAGGTAAAAACTCAAAGTGAATAAAAGAACATTGGAGAGGAACTCGAATGACAAACATTAAATTGCAAGTGTGTAAAGCATATTTTCCTTCTTTTGCACATATTCTTTCCTTTTTTTTTCCTTTTCCTTTTTCACAATTCAGATTTGTCTTTTTTTTTTTTTTTAGAACCAATTGGCTCTTTTTTTTTTTTTTTTTTTTTTTTTTTTTTTTTTTTTTTTTTTTTTTTTTTTTTTTTTCTTTCTTTCTTTCACATAATACTTTGCACATTAGAATTCACAACCTCCACACTTGTACTATTAATTACCCACAAGCATAAGAGCTCCTCCAAGACAATGAACCAATGCTCTCCCATTCCCTAAGGTAAGGTAACAACATGGTACTTTGTACATAGGCATATAATGAGCTAAGATCAAAGATAGGCAAATAGGCTCAATGGGGGTAATCAAAGGGAAATAATACAAGGTTGGCTATTTGGCAAAGTGGCTAAATCAAGAAAGAATGCCTCAATCATGTTCATGTATGCAAATGAAAATGTAGCTTAAAAAAGAATCAAGCAAGTTCTAGAGTGAACAAATTCCATGAGTGAAATCACACAAGAAGGAAAAAGAATGGCACAAATGCTAAATCCATTCATTGAAAGGCTCAAAACTCACAAGGCATGCATCTATCAAACTTAATCATCAATCCAACATCTAAAACCAAGCATGTAAAATTAAGGATAGAAAACAAGTTATTCAATCATGCTATGAACCTTGAAATGTAATTACTTTAAACTTACAACTTTACAAATTCTATAACATCATTGGAGGGTAATTAAAACAGAAAAATGACAAAAATAAAAATAAAAAATAGCAAGAACAACAAAAAGAAAAAAATTAAAACAGAAAACAACAAATTTACAGAAATAGTAAAGTAATCAACTAAACTAATCAACTAACCTAATTAACTAATCAACTAATCTAATCAACTAAACAGAAAACAATAAAGCAGCTAAACTATACAGAAATCCCTCCCCCACACTTAAATTTTACATTGTCCTCAATGTAAAAACTTCAAAAAGTAGCAACAGATGACAATTAATAATAAGCAGTCACATAAGGACAAGTAAAGTAAAAGAGAGAGAAGAAACATCCTTATCAGGGGAGGTAGATGACATCTTGCAAGTGGACCTCCTCCACTATGTCCTCTTGAGCTTCCTCACAGAATGGCTTGCGGCGGTTGAAACCTGCATGTCCAATAAATGACCAAACTTCCCGCATGCATGTGGGGTAAGATAAAGTAGACATCAAGAACAGAAAATTAAAAATTAAATGAACATAAAACAGTAACAAAAAATAGAAACAAAAGCAAGAACAGAAACAAACTAAAGTAAAACAGAATAAAAAATAGAATACAATTACAGTAATATAATCAGAAAATATACTCCCCTGAAGCTCAAGGTATCATCTTCCGGTTATTTGCAATAAACATAGCTAGATACCGGGGTCAAAGACCATTCTCACGAAGTCTTGAGTTGCCCCTGTAGAGTCATCTTCTAAAGCCGCAGAATCAGAACCGGAATCAGAACTAGAATCAAATTCAGATGCAGATTCACCAGGATTGCCATCGCTTAAAAAAGTAGAAATTTCAGTACAGATAGCACAGCTCATGTCACCATCACAAATAGCATGTGAATGGCACTGGACATACTCCTCTATACCCATAAAGTCAGGGAATTCATAACATAGCTCCTCAGACACATCCACTAACTCTGCAGGATCATCAACGACTACAGCCTCTGTGATAGAGTCATCTTATTCTAAAAATGCTGCAATCTCAGAATAAGTAGGGCAAGCAGAATCATCACAATTGCAGTACATAGAATCAGGATTGCTTAAGAAGGCAGATATCTCAGCACATATAGCACAAGGTACATCACCATGACAATCAGGACAGAAGTTGCATTGAACAGAGTCATCAACACCAACCAAATCTGGGAAGTCAGCACAAAGCTGATCATACCCATCCCCAACTAGATCATCAATCAAATCAATGTGAAAGACAGAGTGCTCATCTATGGAATGCTGCATAGGCTCAAAACCTTGGGCCTGCAATTGACTTGTTGAGGATGTCAATTGCCCAATCTGGATATCTAAGTTTTGTATGGCGGTCTCTGTCCTTTGCTGGAACTGCATGGTATAAGTGGCCAATTGCTTCACCAAGTCTTCAATTGAAGGTTCAGGTTCTGTGTATGTTGAACTTGATTGTTGCATAGGCTGCTCAAATGGTTGCCAATATTGTTGTGGAGGCGCTGCATTGCCATATGTCAGATTGGTATGATCTCTCCACTCATAGTCATAGATGTTGAAGGATGGATCATATGTAGGCTGTTGGGGTTGGTATGATAATTTTTCAGAAAAGACATTGGTTGCAGCTACAAAGGGATCTTGAAATCTATAAACATCATCCTGAAATGTAGGGCATACATTGATGGGATGAGAGGTGCAAGCACATATGCCACAAAATTGGATTGGTTGCATGGCTAGTTCAGGTGCTTGTTGTCCCACTGCCAATTGTCTCACCAAAGATGTCAATTCATCAAGTTTATGGTCTATCTTCTGTTGGTCAGAAAGTGATGCAACAACCTCTGTGACTCTTTTAGTAGTAGGGGAACCTAGTATGCACCATGAACAAAAAGTGACAGAACAACAAAACACACCAAAATACACAACAAAACACAAAATCACACAAAAAGTGACAAAATTAAACTAAAAGATAAACACACAAAATGCACAAAACAAAGGTAAAAACACAACAAAATAATTCTAATTAAGGTATCTACACATTTTTAAAAATTATGAGACCACCACAACTTGAAAACTAGATAAAAATGAAAGTCAAAAATAAAATAAAAAATCTTAAAAAATTGAAAAAGTTATCTAAACGATGGAATTTGGCCAAAATAGGGTAGGGCTCACTACAAGTAGTGAGTTTTTCTTTTTAGGACGTTTTCCTTTAACCATCCAATTCTCAGATCATTCTGGGCTAAAACATTCGTACTAAATTTTCTGAAAAATTTGCCTAAAATCACCCGTTTTCACCAAAAACTACCAAGACAAAACAACAAAGGGGGTTTATGAAGGGTTAGCAGTAAAGTAAACTCCTAATATGATTGAGGAGCAACGGCGCCAAAATTTGATGAGCTGCCGAGGCTCCTCAAATTAATTAAAGTTTAAGGTTGATTTACCTAAGCTACTTGTAGCATAAGGCAACTCTAAGTCAAACCTAAAGATTATTCTGAGTAGTGAATCATATTAAGAAGTATATCAACAGGGGTTTTTTTTTTTTTTTAAGTGATTAACAGAAATTAATGGTAAGTGGTAAAGTTTTAGAGAAAACAACCAATTCAAGTCTTAACTAATTCTGATTTCGATTCATCCTTGATTTCCAAGGATCCATTTAATTATTAACCATGTTCTTAGCCTTAGAAAACATCAAGACACCTCTCAATCCTCTATGGATGTCCACTGGTTAAGCAACCAGAATTCAATTTTAACTAAGACTAAATGAATTAAGCAAACATTCAAGTCTAGTTTTACCTAAGTCCATGATCCAGCCAAGGTAATTAATCCATTCAAAAGCTCAGAAATATTAATTAATCATACAATCCTCTTTTATCACATGTAATTAAGCAATGAACACATGAATAATCCAAATCCGAATTAAGCAATTCAAATAGAATATTTCAGAGGATTGAAAGAACTTGATTAACAACAAAATGAATAACAATAACACATAATCTCAAAACCAATAATCAGAACAGCCAAAACCTGGATTGATTTGATGAATTAGCCCTCCATGAACAAGAGAAGCCAAGTTCTTACAAAATATCTAAAGAGAAAACTTAAAGACTAAGGAAAGTTCAAAAGCTGTCTAAAATATCTAATGACTTGATATGAATTTCGGCTGCCCCTTTGTGCTGATATAGACCTCCAAAATTACATGCACACCCAAATTGCCCTTAGGGTACACTTGTTCCCACGGGCCTTAGCTTTAATTGGGCTTTGGTTTGGGCCCATTTGGACTTGTCATGAGGAAGTTAGGCCCATTTAAGTGCCAATAGGTGTCTGGAACCATCAGCCAACTTCCACCACAAATAAGACCATCTTCAATATAAAATATGGTGAACTGGTCTTCATAACAATTGAAGCTCTGTCTGTTAGCTTTCCAATGGTACCAGTTTCAAGTCCATATGACATCTACAACTCAAGTTATGGCCCAAACACTGCATGTAGGTCAGGATCCTGTGACAGCATGTCTTCTTTGGCTTCCAGGCTGCATATGACCTTCTGGATGTCCGAATTGGCTTTGTAGAAAATTCTCTCAGCTTTCTTACAAGGTATGACTCGGAATTTATAGACATCCAGAACTCAAGATATGCACGAAACACAGAGACAGCATAAAATGCTCAGTATTGCTGGAAATTGCAATTAAGCACAAATGGATCCAAGGTCATCAAATGAGGTCCAAGTCTACTCAATTCAGCCCAAAAGAGGTTTAAAAGACTAAGTATGAGGGATAACTATTATATAAAAAGTGTGTTCATCAGTGATAAGGCAACATATGAAAGATAATTGGCAATGGGATAAGTGGTAGTACAAGGAGGCAAGGGAGAACCATGTAAAAGATTACAATGAAACTGCTGGAGATAGGAAGGTGGATTGTGAAGTCTAGTGGATTTTCTGAGAGGAATTGCAGGAGAAACAAAAGGATTTTCCTCTGGAAAATCAGCAGGCATAGAATCTATGACTGGAGAATTTGCAAACACATAGCTAGGTGAAGGGAAATCCACAGGAATGTGAGGCACAAGATCAAAAGTAGAATGGCAAAATCTGACTGGAAGGGAAGATCAAATGTGACATGAGGTAATACTACATCTGGAAATGGATCAATGAGTTAATCTGAAGAAATGACAGTATGATAAGGAAAAATTTCTTCATGAAAAACAACATTCCGAGAAATAAAAACCTGCTTGGTGACAACATCATAGAGTTTATAACCTTTCATTCCTGAAGGATAACCAAGGAAAATGCAAGTGCGAGCACGAGGTTGAAATTTTGACCTATGAGCAACCAAAGTAGAAGGAAAGGCAAGACAACCAAATACTCTAAAACTAGAATAATCAGGAGCAGTCTTATAGAGTACCTAAAAGGAGTGTTATGTTGAAGTAATGGTGTAGGAGTTTTGTTGATCAGAAAGGTGGCAGTCAAGACACATTCACTCCAAAACTGCACTAGAACTCTAGACTGGAAGAAAAGAGCCCTTGCCACATTTAAAAGGTGTTGGTGTTTGCGTTCCACAACTAAATTATATTATGGTCTTTCAACACAAGAGACTGGTGTAATACTCTTTGTTCACTGAAAAACTCCTTAAACAATAACTCAAGAGCATTATCAGAACTAAATTGTTTAATTTTGACATTAAACTAAGTGAAAACCATTTGGAAAAATTTGGGAATCACAAAGGCCACTTCACTCTTGTGTTTGAGCAAAAAAATCCAAGTGAACCTACTGCAATCATCCACCAATGTGAGGAAAAACTTGTGACCATTATAAGAAAATTCTTTGTAAGGCCCCCATATATCATAATGTATCAAGTCAAAGGGAAATAGAGACATGTTATTAAGAGATTCAAAAGACAAACATCTTTGCTTAGCAAGGGGACAGACATAACAGGGTTGAGTTTTATTCAAACCAGAAAGATCACAGTGTAAATGTCTCTTTAACCTATCTAATTGTTTAAAGGAAATGTGGCCAAGTCTATTGTGCCAAACATGAAAGGAAACATGATTAACAAAGGAATTAGAAATAGAATTGAGTATATAAAGCCCCTCATGCTTGTCACCATTGCCAATCATCTTCTTGCTACTGGCTTCCTGAATAACAAAGTAAGCAGGAAAGAAACTCACTGTAAAGTCACTGGCAGAGACAAGAGCACTAACAAAAAGGAGATTAAACTTTAATTGAGGAACAAAGAGGACATCCTTGAGTGTAATCATAGAACTCAGTTTCACATCACCACATAGATGCACAGGTATCTGACAGTGATTAGGTAAGGTAACAGTGGCATTGTGAATAGTCCACAGTCCACAAAGAGGTGAAAGTAGTGGCATTGGAATAAATATGTCTAGCAGCTCCGGAATTAACTATCTAGTATTGACTTGAGGAATAGGTAGTATTCAAAGTGACAGATAAACAAATACCTGTAGGATAAGAAGCAGAAGGATGATCACCATCTGTATGAGTCTTGACAAAAGTTGACAGATGAGTGGATAACATGGTCATGAGTTGCTGGTATTGATTGGAATTGAGGTTTTGAAGAAAACCTCCAATAAAAGGAGCAATATGGTCTTCATTAGATGAAGAGGTTGAAAGTTGGTTTACAGCAGTGCTTTGTTTATGGTTGTAACCAGGAGGATAGCCATGGAGTTTGTAGCATCTATCTATAGTGTGGCTGATGAGCTGCCGAGGCTCCTCAAATGAATTAAGTTTAAGGTCGGTTACCTAAGCTATTTGCAGCAAAGGGCAGCCCTAAGTCGAACCTAAGGATTGTTCTATTTAGTGAATCATATTAAGAAGCATGTAAACAGAGGGGGTTTTGTTTAGTTTAAGTACTTGACAGAAAATAATTGTAAGTGGTAACCTAAAGGAAAACAACCAATCCAAGCCTTAACTGATTCTGATTTTGATTCATCCTTGATTTCTAATGATCCATTCAATTATTAACCATGTTCTTGGCCTTTAAAACATATCAAGACGCCTCTCAATGTTCTATGGATGTCCACTGGTTAAGCAACCAGAATTCGGATTCAACTAAGACTAAATGAATTAAGCAAACATTCAAGTCTAGTTTTACCTAAGTCCATGATCCAGCCAAGGTGATTAATCCATCCAAAAGCTCAGAAACATTAATCAACCATACAATCCTCTTTTATCACATGCAATTAAGCAATCACACATGAAGATCCAAATTCGAATTAAGCAATTCAAACAGAATATTTCAAAGGATTGAAAGAAGCAGATTAATCATTGAATGAATAACAACAACTCATAATCTTAAAACCAATAATCAGAACAGCCAAAACCTCGATTGATTGATGAATTAGCCCTCCATGAACAAGAGAAGCTAAGTTCTTACAAAATATCTAAGAGAAAACTTAAGAGCTAAGGAAAGACTAGAAAGCTGTCTAAAATATCTACAACTTGATTATGAATTTCGGCTGCCCCCTTCTTGCTGATATAGACCTCCAATTTTACATGCACACCCAAATTGCCCTTAGAGCACACTTGTTCCCATGGGCCTTAGCTTCAATTGGGCTTTGGTTTGGGCCCATTTGGACTTGTCATGAGGAAGTTAGGCCCATTTAAGTGGCAGAAGGTGTCTGGAACCATCAGCTAACTTGCACAGCAAATAAGACCATCTTCTACATAAAATATGGTGAACCGGTCTTCATATAAATTGAAGCTCTATCTGTTAGCTTTCCAATGGTACCAGTTTCAGGTCCATATGACATTCAAAACTCAAGTTATGACCCAAATACTGCATGTAGGTCAGGATCCTGCGACAGCATGTCTTCTCTGGCTTCCAGGCTGCATATGACCTTCTGAACGTCCGAATTAGCTTTGGAGCCCTGAAAGAAAGTTGTAGACAATTCTCTCAGCTTTCCAACAAGGTATGACTCGGAATTTTTAGACATACAGAACTCAAGATATGCCTGAAACACAGAGACAGCATACAATGCCCAGTATTGCTGGAAATTGCAATTAAGCATAAATGGATCCTAAGTCATGAAATGAGGTCTAAGTCTATGCAATTCAGCCCAAAAGAGGTTTAAAAGACTAAGTATGAGGAATAACTATTGTATAAAAAGTGTGTTCATCAAATTCCCCCACACTTAGCTTTTGCACGTCTCGGGCAAACTAAAATTCCAAAACTAAGAAAAGCAAGAACAAGGAAACAAAAACAAATTTAAAAACTAAAGGATCACCTCCCAATGATATTTAAGAAATGCAGAAGTTCATACCACAAGTAAGATAAGCAATTAAAGATTCAAGGAACTCACAGCATTCATGAAATAAAATTTCTTCTCATCCAAAATCAACAAACAAGGTAACTTCAATTGGAAAGCATAAGTCAAGAATGATAGATCCTCACAAGATATACTCTCAATCCCTCAAGTGTTTAGAAATTAGGTACTTCACTCAATCAAACTCATGAAGAGATGCACTACCATAAGCTTGCTTATCTTCTACTTCTCCACTACTCAAACAAATGCACACACAAATCAAGAGGACTTTATTTAAGGTTGTAATAAGGCTAAGGTAAAGGTAAAGGAATGAATCAAAATGGATATCACAAGGTAAAACTCAAAGAGAATAAAAGAGCATTGGAAAGGAACTCAAATGACAAGCATTAAATTCCAAGTGTGTAAAGCATATTCTCCTTCTGTGCACATATTCCTTTTCCTTTTCTTTT
>QAOA01007336.1:100000-153255 GCA_003255065.1 Cercis canadensis | reverse complement strand
TTTCTTTCTTTCTTTCACATAATACTTTGCACATTAGAATTCACAACCTCCACACTTGTACTATTAATTACCCACAAGCATAAGAGCTCCTCTAAGACAATGAATCAATGCTCTCCCATTCCCTAAGGTAAAGGTAACAACATGGTATTTTGTACATAGGCATATAATGAGCTAATATCAAAGATAGGCAAATAGGCTCAATGGGTGTAATCAAAGGGAAATAATACAAGGTTGGCTATTTGGCAAAGTGGCTAAATCAAGAAAGAATGCCTCAATCATGTCCATGTATGCAAATGAAAATGTAGCCTCAAAAAGAATCAAGCAAGTTCTAGAGTTAACAAATTCCATGAGTGAAATCACACAAGAAGGAAAAGAATGGCACAAATGCCAAATCCATTCATCAAAAGGCTCAAAATCTCACAAGGCATGTATCTATCAAACTTAATCATCAATCCAACATCTAAAACCAAGCATGTAAAATTAAGGATGGAAAACAAGTTATTCAATCATGCTATGAACCTTGAAATGTAATTACTTTAAACTTACAACTTTACAATTTCTATAACATCATTTGAGGGTAATTAAAACAAAAAAATGACAACAAAAATAGAAAAAACAGCAAGAACAACAAACAGAAAAAATTAAAACAGAAAACAACAAATGTACAGAAATAGTAAAGTAATCAACTAACCTAATCAACTAACCTAATCAACTACACAGAAAACACCTAATCAACTAAACAGAAAACAATAAAGCAACTAAACTATATACAGAAATCCCTCCCCCACACTTAAATTTTACATTGTCCTCAATGTAAAAACTTCAAAAAGTATCAACAGATGACAAGTAATAACAAGCAGTCACATAAGGACAAGTAAAGTAAAAGAGAGAGAAGAAACATCCTTATCAGGGGAGGTAGATGGCATCGTGCAAGTGGACCTCCTCCACTATGTCCTCTTTAGCTACCTCACAGAATGGCTGGCGGCGGTTGAAACCTACATGTCAAATAAATGACCAAACTTCCCGCACGCATGTGGGGTAAGATAAAGCAGACATCAAGAACAGAAAATTGAAAATAAAATGAACAGAAAACAGAAACAGAAGCAAAAACAGAAAACAAAAACAGACTAAAGTAAAACAGAATAGAAAATAGAATACAAGTACAATAAGATAATCAGCTAGATACCAGGGTCAAAGACCATTCTCACGAAGTCTTGAGTTGCCCCTGTAGAGTCATCTTCTAAAGCTGTAGAATCAGAACCGGAACCAGAACTAGAATCAGCTTCAGATGCAGATTCACCAGGATTGCCATCGCTTAAAAATGTAGAAATTTCTGCACAGATGGCACAGCTCATGTCACCATCACAAACAGAATGTGAATGGCGCTGGAGATAACCCTCTATACCCACAAAGTCAGGGAATTCAGAATATAGCTCCTCATACACATCCACTAACTCTGTGGGAGCATCAATGACCACAGCCTCTGGAATAGAATCATCTTGTTCTAAAACGGCTGCAATTTCAGAACAAGCAGTGCAAGCAGAATCACCACAACTGCAGCACAGAGAATCAGGACTGCTCAAGAAGGCAGATATTTCAGCACACACTGCACAAGGTATATCACCATCACAGTCAGGACAGGAGTTGCACTGAACAGAGTCTTCAACACCAACAAAATCTGGGAAGTCAGCACAGAGCTCATCAGACCCATCCCCAACTAGATCATCAAGCAAACCAATGTGAAAGACAGAAGGCTCATCCATGGAAGGCTGCATAGGCTCAAAAATATTGAACTGCACAACAGAGTCTCCAAACTCCATGGATAGAGTTCCTGCATGAACATCAATCTTGGTCCGTGCGGTCTTGAGGAATGGCCTGCCCAGAATGAGTGGAGCCTTGCTGGATTGGGACTGTCCCTCCATCTCCAGAATGTAGAAATCTGTTGGAAAGATCAGCTCATCAACTCTGACCAGCACATCTTCAATCACTCCAGCTGGATGTGCACTACTCCTGTTGGCTAGCTGGATCACAACACCAGTAGCTCTCAAGGGGCCAAGTCCAAGAGAACTAAACACAGTCATAGGCATCACATTAATGGAAGCACCAAGGTCTAGCAAGGCATGCTCGAACTTGGATTTGCCTATAACACATGGAATGGTGAAAGTGCCTGGATCCTTGCACTTCTGGGGCATAGGCTGAATAAGGGCCGAAACGTTCTGACTCATGCTAATTCGCTCATTGCCCTTAAGCCTCCTCCTCTGTGTGCACAATTCCTTTAAAAATTTGGCATATCTAGGAATTTGCTTGATAGCATCCAGCAATGGAATGTTGACTTCCACCTTCCTGAATGTCTCCAGAAGCTCTTTATCCTTCTCTGCCTCATCTGTTTTCTTAGACAGAGTAGCTCTCTGTGGAAAAGGAAGAGGTGCAGAATATGTAGGCTTCTGTTGTGGCCTCTCTGGAGTGGAACTACTAGTGTGCTGGCTGGAATTGCTAGGGTCAGCAACAGGTAGAACTGGCACACTAGGTGTACTCTGAACGGCAGGTGCAGGGTCTGGAATTGACTTGCCACTCCTAAGAGTGATTGCACTCACATTTTTCGAATTAGGGTTAGGAATGGTCTGAGAAGGAAGGGTGCCAGAACCTTGGGATTGCAATTGACTCACAGATGATGCCAATTGTCCAATCTGCATTTCCAGATTCTGCATGGTGGACTCCGCCCTCTGCTGGAACTGGATGTTGCTTGTGGCCATCTGCTTGACTAAATCTTCCAAAGAAGACTCAGGTTTGGATGTTGACGGGTTGGCTGGCTGCATAGGCTGCTGCTGGAATGGTGGCCTGTTCTGTTGAAACTGGCCTGGCCTGGCTGGCTGAAATTGGCTCTGTTGTTGCCAAGGTTGCCTATACTGCTGCTGTTGCTGTGGCTGTTGTTGGGAGGACTGCTGTTGTGGTGCTGCAGCATTGCCATATCTGAAATTTGGATGATCCCTCCAACCAGGGTTGTAAGTGTTGGAGTACGGATCATATCTAGGCTGCTGCTGCTGTTGGTATGGGGATCGACCAGGAAAAACACCTACTGCAGCTACAGAGGGATCCTGAAATCCAGAATCACCATCTTGCAGTGTAGGGCATGCGTCTGTAGGATGTGATGGACAAGCACAAATGCCACACACGCTTGCAGGTTGAGGGGTGGATACTTGTCTCCCCACTGCCAATTGCCTGACCAAGGAGGTCAGCTCGTCAAGTCTGTGCTCCATTCTTTGTTGGTCAGCAAATGACACACCAACTTCATTGACTCCTCTAGTGGAATGAATCATCCGAACACCAAACTGCTGGGAATTCTCTGCCATATTGGAAATTAAATCTCTGGCAGCAGCAGGTGTTTTATCCACTAATGCTCCTCCACTAGCAGAATCAATGTTACTTCTATCCGAAGGTGACAAGCCCTCATAGAAATATTGTATCAACAGCTGATCACTTATTTGGTGATGGAGGCAGCTTGAACACAGCTTTGTAAACCTCTCCCAATACTCATGCAATGTCTCCCCTGGCAGTTGCCTTATGCCACATATGTCTTTGCGGATGGCAGCAGTTCTGGATGCAGGGAAGAACTTGGCCAGAAACAGCTTCTTCATGTCATTCCAATTCCTGACCGAACCTTGTGACAAGTAAAAGAGCCAGTCTTTAGCTGCATCAGCCAGAGAGAAAGGGAATGCTCTTAACTTGATCTGCTCTTCAGAAATTCCTTGTGGCCTCATGGTGGAACAAACCACATGAAATTCCTTCAAATGCTTGTGAGGATCTTCACCTGCAAGACCATGAAACTTTGGCAGCAAGTGTATCAATCCAGACTTTAATTCAAAAGCAGTATCAATTTCAGGATATTGGATCCCTAAAGGTTGGTAAGCAACATCAGGGGTGGCCAATTCCTTAAGAGTTCTATCTCTAGGCTGCATGTTATTATTATTGTTATTTCCAGCTCTATTAGCATTATCAGCCCTATCACCTTGATTAACAACAGGATCAACAATAGGAATAACAATAGGAGTGCTAGCTTCAGCCATAGTAGGATCTAGATTATCAACAGCCCTATGTGCTCTATTACGTGTATGCAAGGTTCTCTCAATTTCAGGATCTCCTTCAAGCAATACAAAGGGAGAAGACCTAGTCATACACCATGCAAACAAGTGGCTAAATGCCTAAACACACCACAATGCACAAAAACACACAAAAACACACAAAACTGGCAGAAATAAGCTAAAACCGAAACACACCAAAAACACAAAACAAAGGTAAAAAGACACCAAAATAGGACTAGAAAAGGTATCTAAACATTTTTTAAAATTTTTCTACCACCACAGGACGAAAGGTGGATGAAAATGGAACTCAAAAATCAAATAAAAAATCTTCAAAAAATGGAAAAGTGGTCAAAACAGTCGAATTTGGCTTAAAAACACAGACCTCACAGCCATAGGCTGTGACTTTGGTGAGTTAGGTCCTTTTCCTTCAACCCAGAAAGTTTCAGGTCAATCGGAGCTAAAAATTTTGGTGAACAGTAGACCCAGAAATCACTAAATCAAGCCAAACCGAAGGAAAAACAAAGGGGAAATGGTCCAAATGGCCAGAATTCACTCAATGACAATATAAAGCATCTAAGCACACTTGAAATCAAGAAAAACAATGGCCACTGGCCTCAAACAGAATGGATACTTGGCCAAAAAGTATGGAAAAAGTGGCCAAAACCCTAAAAACAACAAAAACTCAAACACAAGGGGGGTGAATTAGGGGAAAGTTAGAAGTCAGTTTTACTACTAATACTACTGATTCAAAGATAGAACAATCCCCGGCAACGGCGCCAAAATTTGATGAGCTGCCGAGGCTCCTCAAATTACTTAATTTTAAGGTCGGTTACCTAGCTTTTTGCAGCATAGGACAGCCCTAAGTCGAACCTAAGGATTGTTCTATTTAGTGAATCATATTAAGAAGCATGTAAATAGGGGGGTTTTGGTGGTTTATGTGATTAACGAAAATTAATTATCAGTGGTGAAGTTTAAGAGAAAGCAACCAATCCAAGTCTTTACTAATTCTGATTTAAGTTCATCCTTGATTTCTAATGATCCATTCAATTATTAACCATGTTCTTGGCCTTTAAAACATATCAAGAAGCCTCTCAATGTTCTATGGATTCCACTGGTTAAGCAACCAGAATTCGGTTTTAACTAAGACCAAATGAATTAAGCAAACATTCAAGTCTAGTTTTACCTAAGTCCATGATCCAGCCAAGGTGATTAATCCATCCAAAAGCTCAGAAACATTAATCAACCATACAATCCTCTTTTATCACATGCAATTAAGCAATCACACATGAAGATCCAAATTCGAATTTTAACAATCCAAACAGAATAGTCCAGAGGAAGCAAGAAACTTTGATTAACAACTAAAATGAAGAACAACAACTCATAATCTCAAAACCAATAATCAGAATAGCAAAACCTGGATTGATATGTTGGATTAGCCCTCCATGAACAAGAGGAGCTGAAGTTCTTACAAAATATCTAAAAGAAAACTTAAGAACTAAGGAAAGCTCAAAAATCTGTCTAAAATATCTAATGAGGTGATTCTGAATTTCGGCTGCCTCCTTCTTCTGATATAGACCTCCAATTTTACATGCACACCTAAATTGCCCTTAGGGCACACTTGTTCCCATGGGCCTTAGCTTCAATTGGGCTTTGGTTTGGGCCCATTTGGACTTGTCATGAGGAAGTTAGGCCCATTTAAGTGGCAGAAGGTGTCTGGAACCGTCAGCTAACTTGCACAGCAAATAAGACCATCTTCCACATAAAATATGGTGAACCGGTCTTCATATCAATTGAAGCTCTGTCTGTTAGCTTTCCAATGGTACCAGTTTCAGGTCAATATGACATCTACAACTCAAGTTATGACCCAAATACTGCATGTAGGTCAGGATCCTGCGACAGCATGTCTTCTCTGGCTTCCAGGCTGCATATGACCTTCTGAACGTCCGAATTAGCTTTGGAGCCCTGAAAGAAAGTTGTAGACAATTCTCTCAGCTTTCCAACAAGGTATGACTCGGAATTTTTGGACATCCAGAACTCAAGATATGCCTGAAACACAGAGACAGCATATAATGCCCAGTATTGCTGGAAATTGCAATTAAGCATAAATGGATCCTAAGTCATGAAATGAGGTCTAAGTCTATGCAATTCAGCCCAAAAGAGGTTTAAAAGACTAAGTATGAGGAATAACTATTGTATAAAAAGTGTGTTCATCAGTGGCCATGTAACTTATAATGAGTGTAGCATGGTCGATCCTTCTTTGGACCTCTATTTCCCCTAGAAGCAGGAGCAAAAGCCATAGTACCAGTAGTGCCATGGTAGCCAACTTTGGAATTATGAACCTTAGCAGCAAAAGCCATAGTGCTAGTAGAATCAAGACTAGAAGAAACATGCGTAGCAATTTTCCTTTGATTTTCTTCTTGAGAAACCAGAGCAAAAACTTTGTTGATGGGAGGCATAGGATCCATAAGGAGCAATTGACCTTGGATTTGAGAAAAAGAATCATGTAAACCCATGAGAAAGGACATGATGTATTCCATTTGGTAATGGTAATGAATATCATTAACACCTCCACAAGTGCACTTTCCACATGTGCAAAGAGGTCTATAATTGCTCAATTCTTCCCAAATAGTTTTTAGCTTGGTGAAATAGACACTAACTGAACTTTGTTCTTGATTTAGGTTCATTAACTCACATCTTAATTGAAAAATTCTAGGTCCATTGCGTTGTTGAAACCGATCTCTAAGATCAATCCAAATTTCATATGCAGTCTCAGAAAAAATTACACTAGCAAAAATGTCCTTAGACACGGAATTGAGGATCCAGGAAATGACAATATTGTTGTTTTTGTACTAGGAATTAAGAAGATCAATATATGTACCTTCTAGCTTAGTGATTGATTCATCAATGAAACCTAACTTGTTCTTTACCAAAAGAGCAATCAGCATAGCTCGACTTCAGGAGGCATAATTCTCTCTAGTAAGTTGTTGCGAAACAAGAATCAAGCCAGGATTATCTAAATGATGTAAGAAGAAAGGATGCGAAGGTTCATCAATGGCGGATTTACTTGTAGAAGAATGAGAACCAGAGACATTCGCGAAGGGAGAAGGAATCTCAGCCATGGTGAGAATGATCAAATGAACATTGATCAAGTTCAGAAAATTGATCGAGAATCAAGAAAAAATTGTCGAGAAAAAGGAATCAAAATTGTGCTCTGATACCATATTGAGCAAGCAGAAGCAAATAGAGAAAAGAGGAAAGAAGAATATGAGAGAAAGTTGTCTTCTCATTGAATGAATCGAGTCACTGTACAAAGACTAGCTAATGCTTTAAATAGTAATATTGGTAAAGTTGTTGTAACTGATTAACTAAATCAAGAAAGTTAACAACTAACTAATTACAACTAAACCATTAACTAATCAGAACTAACTTGTTAATTATAATTAACTCTAATAAGTGGTTTATGGAAATCAATCTCTCTTCCCTGCAATGGGTCACATCTCTCACATCTTATGTTTGCAGATAACATTTTTTGATTTGGGGAGGCTTCATTGGAGCGAGTGGATACTATCAAGAATTGTCTAGATGTTTTCTGTGAAAGTTCTGGGCAGCGGGTTAGTGTGGAAAAAACCAAAGTTTGTTTTTCTCTGAATGTGGGTCATGTGAGGGGTAGCGAAATTGCTCACAGGTTGGGTTTTGGTATATCCAGTGACTTGCGGAAACATTTAGGTGTTCTTTTTCTGCATAATAGTAGTAGCAAAAAGTCTGTTAGCTATATTATGGAGAAAGTAATGAAACGTTTGAGTTGCTGGAAAGCTAACACTTTTTCCCTAGCAGGAAGACTTACCATGGTGCAATCGGAGCTCTTTGCTCTGCCCAGCTATGCAATGCAAATGACCCTTTTTCCAAAGGGCACTTGTGATGAGCTGGATAAACATAATTGACAATTTCCCTAGGGATCTTCTCAAGAGTAGCAGAAAATCTCCTTGGTTAAATGGGACTCTGTGTGCCAGCCTAAGAAGTTGGGTGGTCTAAGCTTGTGGCACACTAGGGATGTGAACACCTCTTTTATGATGAAAATAGGATAGGGCTTAGTCAACAAGCGAGATGATCTTTGGGTGAAAGTTCTAGGTAGCAAATATAATGGTGGGATTGATCTTGTGCCCTCCATTAATTTGTGTTCATGTAACTCTAATCTTTGGCAAATAGTGTGTAAATCTTGGCCAGTTGTTGATAAGAACCTTATTTGGCATTTTAGGGACGGGAAGAGAGTTCAATTTTGGAAAGACAGTTGGGCCCATGGACTCTCGCCCTTACTGCCCTTAGCCACAGTGGAAATTCAAGCAGGAGTGTTAGAGGCAAAGGTAGAGCAGTTTTGTTCGTCTAATGGGAGTTGGGACTGGGCATGCTTGGTAAGTTCCTTGCCTAGCCATGTGTGTGCCCGTATAGCTAGTATTAAGCCACCTAATGCTATGGGTGGTGAGGATTCTTTAGTGTGGAGGTTGTCCCATGATGGTGAGCTTTTGGTTAAGATGGCTTATGAGAGCCTTCGTGTTTCTTCCCCTTAGTGTAATCATAATCTGTTCAAACTTATCTGGAAGTGGGATGGGCCGCAACGGATATGCACCTTGCTTTGGTTAATGGCACATAATAGTTTGCTTACCAGTGGCGGATCTTCCTTAAGACAGAGGGGGGTAACCGCCCCAAACAAAAAAAGTTCTTAATTAAGTTTCTTAAAAAAATGTTTGCCCATTCAATTTTTTTTTTAAAAAAATAAATATAGCCCCCTCAAAACAAATTAATAAAATGTTTAAGCCCACTTGCTACTTAGTCCACTTTCCAAAATTAGTTATATATATATATATATATAAAAGAAAACAACTAGATAAGCAATTGCTTGAGTTGAATAACAAGTTTAATGATAAAGCATTGGAGCTTTTAACACTTAGCTCTCATTTAGTTCCTAAGGATGCTTATATAGCTTTCAACATTGATAATATTTGCACTCTTGTGGGAAAGTACTATTTTGATGATTTTATTGAGCAAGAGAAGATAATTTTGAAATCTCAACTTCAGCACTTTATTGTTGATGCTTCCAATCATCCAAATTTAAAGAATCTATCAACTATACCTGAATTGTGTTGTGCTTTGGTAAGAACAGAGAAATTCAAGGTGTATTACTTGATTGATCGGTTGATTCACCTTATCTTGACTCTTCTAGTTACTACAGCTACAACAGAAGGCTCATTTTCAGCAATGAAAATAATTAAGACAAGGTTGCGTAATAAGATGGAAGATGATTTCTTGCAGATAATACTGTGATTTATATTGAAAGAGAAATAGCTGCAAGTTTTAGTTTTGATTCTACTATTGATGATTTCAAGTCATTAAAAGAGAGGAGAACAACACTTAAGTGGAGGTAATTTTTAGTTATTTCATTTAACATTAAGTTTAATTACTTGTGTTGTCACATTTCTAAATTTTAATACATTAATATGTTACACAATGAACTATTTTTTTTGGTTTCGTGGTATCTTTTTGTGCTTTTGCAATTGACATGACATCTACAACAAATCAAGATTAGTATGCATTTTATCTTTGTGAAGAATGTTTTAATATATGATGTATTTTGTCTCTAAGTATGAATATTGTAAAAAATNTTTTGTGCTTTTGCAATTGACATGACATCTACAACAAATCAAGATTAGTATGCATTTTATCTTTGTGAAGAATGTTTTAATATATGATGTATTTTGTCTCTAAGTATGAATATTGTAAATATAATTATAATTTTTTTTTTCAATTGATTACTATGTATCTTTTTGCCCCCTCAATAATTTTGTTCAAGATTCACCACTGTTGGTTACTAACAATATAAGATCTTCTAGACATCTGGCTCATGATCCCCTTTGCCCCAGATGGGGATTGCATGCTGAAATCATTACCCATGCGTTTAGAGATTGTGTTACGGTAAGCTCGGTCTGGTGGAGGTTGGTGGTTCCGAGAGCTTGGGAGCATTTATTTGGGCTTCAAGCCAATGACTAGCTTCACAAGAACCTTGCAGATGATGTGGGGTTGGGACAGGATTGGTCTCAAACCTTTGCAGTTGCTCTCCATGCAATATGGCAAGCACGAAATGATTGGGTTTTCAATGAGGGTAGCCAAGCGAGAGAGGACGTAGTTTTTCACATTTTGGGCCAAGTCAGGGAGTACGGTGAGTACAAAGTTAGTTGCTTGTCCAGGGTGCATGAGAAACGCAGCACCTACATCCATGTTGCTTGGAACTTTCCTCCAATGGGTTGATGCAAGGTTAATACGGATGGATCTTTCATAACTTCTACCATGACTGCAGCCAGTGGGGGTCTTATCCGTGATGCCTCTGCTGGTTTTCTGCAGTGCTCCATTACTTAAGCTGAATTGTGGGGGTGTATGGAGTGCGTTTAGCATGGGAGCTTGGTTTGCGTAGAGAGCTTGTTGAAACGGATTCGCAATGCAGCTTACAGCTGCTGCATAGCTGTGTGAACCACAATCACCCTTGTTTTCCTCTGATCCAAGAGTTACGGGACATGCAACGTCAAAGCTGGGAGCTTCACTTTACCCATGTTTACAGAGAGGGAAATAGATGTGCAGATGCTATGGCAAGAGAAGCCCATGATAAGGGATTCCAAGTGAAATGTCTTAATGAACCTCCTCCTAGTGTGAGGTCCATCCTTAGGGAAGACTCTTGTGGAGTTGCTTTTCCTAGATCTTTGTTTCAGTAGTTGTCTTTTGTTTTGGGCTTGTGCCCCGTAGATTACCAAAAAACTATGGGCCTATGGTTATTCATTAGGTATTTTCTTTCGTATAAATTAATTTAGCTAAATATGTGGGGTTGTTACTCTAAAATAATAATTTCTTATTCATTTTCAAGTAATTGATACAAATATATTTTGTCTTCCTATCATGGATTCATGTAATATCGATTATATATTTGCTTTTCAATTTTAACAAAACAAAATTAAATGATAAAGCTTAAACATATGCATGAATCCGAATGACATCTTAAAGTAATATTTATATTTACACTTTTTTTTTAAAAAAAAGTCCTCTTACAAAACGGTATGTTCTCAAACTTGCGAAGGAAAAAGACCAACCATGATTAAACTGTTTCAATTGAACCCAATTCACATGTTTAGTTCAGTTTTAAAAGCTAATAAGTCTAGTTGGATTTGAGTTAATTGTCATATTTTAGAGCCTAGTTTAGAGTTTCAACATTTGAATTGATTAAAACCCAACCGACCTAGTCATTCCTTTTTTTATTAGGAGATAAGATCAATCTTACACTTAGATAAAATTTGGCAAGTGTGACTTGGATTCATACTGACTTTTGCATTTCAGCAATTGAACTAGTACGAGGACCACAACATTATTTTTTCTCTTAAGAATACATTTTGATTGTATAATACTCGTGTTCAATGTTTTTTGGTAGTTAAAAGCTAGACTAAAGGGAGACTACTAGATTTTAATATAGATCGCCTATCAAGGGAATTGCTTTCAGTGAAAATCGAAACTAGACTTTGCAAGTGAAGTACTTTGATCCTTACCAGCTAAACCAACCATGTTGGCATACTGGTATTAGATCTAATCTTATAATTTTGGGTACTTTATTTTCAAAAGCCTATGTCAATTACTTAATTAGTATTGAGCCATGATTTATGGAGACTTTAACGTTTAGATGAAAAATCTTTCCTAATGTTGAAGTATATTCTATTTTCAATGAAATTCAATTCTAATTGTTTAGGGAAAGAATTATGAAGTTTTTTAAGAAAAGAACCAACCTATTTAGTTTAGTTTAGTCATTTTTCTCAATCCAATCAGTTTGGTTTGGTTTCAATATTTTGAAGCTAAGTTTGACTCAAATTAATATTTGCTTGAAACCTTACCAAATAAACTAGCATTTCTACTCGTGATTTAAAAATAAAGTAGACACTAAACAAACCTTCCATAAGGTTTGATAAAATTAGAGAAACATCACATTTTTTTCAAAAAATTATAGAAATCTCTCTTTAAGTATAATTTTTATGTTGGAAGTTTATGTTATGTTAAAGCTAAAGATAAGGGAGGTATCGGTAATTTACAAAATAAGAAAGGAGGTTTCTGTTACCAAAAATGTCAAATCCTGTTACACTATAACTTTTGTTTTGGAAGCATTTTATTTAGTTTCTCTCTTTTCCTATTATTTAAATAAAAATGTAGATAATGAATCTGATATAATTTCCTGTATATCATCAACTTTTCCAGATTACTTTTAGTATACATATAGGTGTTGGATTACCTAACAGAATTCTAAACTATAAGGGTCTGTTTGGGAGTTTGAAGTGAGGAAAAAGGAAAGGAGAGGAGAGGAAAGAGAGGAAAAGGAAGGGAAGAGAAAGGGAGGGGTTTTCCTCTCCTTTGTTTGGATGATTAAAATGAGCAAAATGAGAGAAAAGGAAAGGAAAAGATTTATTGTAAACTATTTTTACTAGTTTACCCTTTATTATTAAAATAGACATATTTAATATAAAATTAAATAATATAATAGATTTATTTCTTAATAAAGGGATGAGTAATTTTTTTAAAAAAATAAAGGGGCATAATAATCATTGTAACATATTTCCTCTTCAAGCCCCCTAATTTGGAGAAACATGAAAATGAATCAAAAAAAGAGTGTGGGAGTTGCATCTTACCTACCGGTCTCCTCTCATTTTTTAAAATAAATCTTTCAAATAAGGGAGAGGGGAGCTTTATTCCTCTCCTCTCCTTTCATTTTCCCTCCAAAGTAACTCTCAAACAAACCTTAAAAGAGAGATTTGTGTAATTTTTAAAACAAAAAGATGATTTACGTAATTTTATGAAATCTTCAATATAATGTACATTTGAAAATAAATTGAATTTTACTTGAAGTGAGGGAAAAGGAAAAGAGAGGAGAGGAAAGAGAGGGAAAGGAAGGGAAGAGAAAGGGAGGGGTTTTCCTCTCCTTTGTTTGGATGATTAAAATGAGCAAAATGAGAGAAAAGGAAAGGAAAAGATTTATTGAAACTATTTTTACTAGTTTACCCTTTATTATTAAAATAGACATATTTAATATAAAATTAAATAATATAATAGACTTATTTCTTAATAAAGGGATGAGTAATTTTTTTAAAAAAAATAAAGGGGCATAATAATCATTGTAACATATTTCCTCTTCAAGCCCCCTAATTTGGAGAAACATGAAAATAAATCAAAAAAAGAGTGTGGGGGTTGCATCTTACCTACCGGTCTCCTCTCATTTTTTAAAATAAATCTTCCAAATAAGGGAGAGGGGAACTTTATTTCTCTCCTCTCCTTTCATTTCTCTTCCAAAGTAACTCCCAAACAAACCTTAAAAGAGAGATTTGTGTAATTTTTAAAACAAAAAGATGATTTACGTAATTTTATGAAATCTTCAATATAATGTACATTTGAAAATAAATTGAATTTTACTGGAACAAGCTTGTCTTTCTAAGGGAAAAGGCTGAAATGTAATTGTGTCTTAGGTTTTTGTGTGATTGACTCATCTTTCTCTAAAAGCATTAATAAGATCGTATATTTAAGTATTTAAATTATAACAAGTTAACCACATTAATTACAATAAAATGATTAAGCTTAAATGAAAGTATTTAATTATTTTTAGGAAATTTTAGTATTCTTTTCAATTAATAATGTTTTACTATATTATTATTATTATTATTATTATTTTTACTTATGTATATTTATTATATTATATACACGGATCCCACATCTAATCTTTCAATCTATAAAATAGGTCAAGTGGTACCATGTGGAAGTGAAGAGGGCAATACACATGGACTCTCACAGTATCACATCCAACTTTCTTAATTTCTTATTAAGGGAATTCTGGTATTACATACTTCTTTGACGTGGCAATATGAGAATTACTGATGTAAAAAATAATTAATCTTGACTGTTAAAAATGAATGACCAAGATTAAATATTTTGACATCAATGGTTGTCATGTTGTCACGTTAGGGAGGTATAACATACCTCCCAAGTATGTGAGAAACCTCCTTCTCCTTATATTATTCTTTAATTAAAGGAAATCACACTCATAGTTGAACAAGACATATATATATATATATATGTATATATATATATATATATATATATATATATATATATGTATATATATATATATATATATATGTATATATATGTATATATATATACATGTATATATATATATATGGCAACTTTCTCTATAAATTGCCAAGCCAAGCACATATTCCAGCCAACCTATGGCTTGCTCCATATCATCTTTTTGCAGCTTAACCCAAGCTTTATGCAGGCACAAATTGTCCAACTAACCAAAGATGAGATCCAAAGCGTTTAGTGACAATGGTAATGCTGTGTTTACCTTAAGCAAAAGAAAGTAGGAGACTTCTTCATACACACAACACTTCACTAAAATAGCCATTTGAGCAAACATATGTTAGTAATAATTATGGCAGTTTGTTATCATTAGAAAACCATGGGGCCAACAATCAATATCAATTAGCTAGTCAATTCTTTATTTGTAGCATTGCCTGTTTACATTGTCAGTTTTCCCCTTCCCTTTGTCTTTGTTTACATGGACAGACAATTAAGGGAGATTAACCAACTAGTTAATTCTTTGATTTACAATTGTCGAATGCAACCTTTGTACTTGTCACTTCTTCAATATATGTCAATTTATTCTTCTATTTACCTTCGTGAAAATTTATGCATGGCAGATTACAACATATGCCTCCAGTTGTGATGAGGATCTAGGAGGCATAGCCGAGTCCAAGGAGGAGCTGGTTGGTCCCTTGACTAGGTCTAGGGCAAAGCATCTCCAATTGCATGTGGAAACATTGATGAGACATGTATGCAAGGAAGAAGACTTGGTTTCAGAGAGAAGCAAGACAAACCAAGTGAAGTGGATAACATGCATAGCTGCAAGAGTTTATGAAGGACAAACACGGGACCGTGTCTTGGCCGTGTCAAACAACACGGGCATGTCTAGAGTGGAACATGGGCCGTGTCAAGGCCATGTCCTATGACTAGAGATATGCTGATCACTGGAGGTAGAACACGGGCAGGATCAGAAAGAACACGGTCGTGTCATTAGGCCGTGTCACGCTAGTGATTCCTCTGAGTTGTATTTTGCTTTTGGGGCATTTTATTTTAAGACTTGTTAGTTTTTCTCCTGAACTATTTAAGGAGCTAAAGCTTTTGTCTTTAGCAATCAGAATTAAGAATTTGATAATAGAATTAAGAGTTTCTCTCTTGTTCTCTCCATGGAGAGCTCAAGCCATCTAGGTGGATTCCTAGCATGGTGTATCTAAACCTTATCACTCTCCCCCTTCCCCAATCTAGAGTGTGGCGGTTTATTCATTTCTTCACCTTGAACAAGTTGATTGTTGATTAAACGGATTATGAAGGGTTAGTGAAGCTTTGCTGAAACTAGGTTGCCTAATTTGATAATCAAAGGCCTTCACCTAATTCCATTCATCTTTTCTTGATTTTCTATTATTTGACCTTACTTGGGATCCTTGGCTAATTTGGATTGGATTTGGCTTGATTCTTCAAGTGGACCCATATCAATTGGTATTAGAGCATTGACTCCAAGAAAGGTTGGCATCTATCTTAAATTTCTGTTGTTAATCTTTGTTTTCATCTTTAAAACAAATCTGGAAAATAAAAAAAAATCTCATCTCTGAAAATTCATCAATGGAGTTTGAGTTGATATGCATTGGATCTTGTTAGATCAAAGCTTTTTGGGCTTGGATTAATCGAATTCCTTTTGTTTGAATCAAATTTGGGTTGTTCTAAAATTTTCTAGATTTCTGCCATTGTTGTTCATCTTCAAATCCTTGAAAACTGAGCTATTTTGATTGTGCACAAGCTTGTTTTTCATGGTTGGTCTAGTTGATGGATTTCTGGAAAATTTCATTTAAGTTAGATGAATGAGCATTAGCTTGATTTTTAATTGATTCCATGTTAGAGTCATTTTAAATCTGGTTGTATGTTCTGAAATGTGGCTTGAATGCATGAAAATTTCAAGGAGATCCATGGCTGAAAGCTTCCTAATCTGAGTTAGTTATTCTTTTCAAATATTTCCCATTGTGTCCCTGTTAACTGTCATTAAGGCCTAGTTTGGTATTCTGCCTTTTCATTTATTCTGGATTAATTGATTAATCTTACTCTAATCTATAGGAAATTGCTAAGTTGTTTTGAAATACTCCTTTAAAGTGTGGCTAAATTCTGTAACATGGGGTACTTAGCACTTTTCTTAGCTTAGGAATTTGCTTCTAGTTGGCATTAGTTCCAAAAATTCAAAAGAAACAAAGTTGAGCAGAGGAAACTGGTGGTGGAAAACACACCCCCATGCCGAGACCGTGTTCTGGCCGTGTTAGGTAGACAGAGAGCACAGCAAACACTGAGGGTTGAACACGAGCCGTGTCCTGGCCGTGTAGTGCAACATGGGCCGTGTCTTGGCCGTGTGCTACAAACAGAAAAGTATAAAAAAAAAAAAAAGGAAAGAAGCTCAATTGGGCTAAGATACTAACAAGAAAAACAAAACCAAGTGGGTTAGACTATCGTATGCTAGAATTTACCAACTTGACTAAGTTTAGGTAAAAGGCTAGCTACCTTGTTTTTGGCCACCAAAGTGTATTTCTTAGTAACTTGGTTTAATTCTCTATTTAGATTGAGACTGGAACTTGCTCTTCATATTTTTTCCTTATTCTATCTTGTGCATGCCACCCTACTTGTGCATTATTATTCTTCTTGCATAAGCTATCATTTTAGGTGATTGATTTGTTTTGGGACATTTGTGTTATTGATTGCCCAGTTGTGCCTTTGCTCCCTATTGAGAGTTCAAAGAGGGAATTGAGTGGTAAAAGGTAAGAGGGAGTGAGCTTATTCTTGATAAAAGCCATTTAAGAATCTCATACACGAGTGTCAAGAGTGATAAACTTAAGAGCAAAACCACGTGAGAAGAGTGGTGAGGACTTCAAAAAAAAAAAAAACTCTCTACTAACATTTTATGCAAGTTAAACACTTCAACATGGAGAACCAAGATGCTCCAATTGATCCTCAAATGCACATGCAAGCTTCATAGCAACATTTTACACACCTGACTAGATTGATTGAGGATATGAAAGAGAGGATGGAGAGGCATGACAAAGTGATAGAAAGACTACAACGGCTGGAAATTAGATAGCCAAGAGAACCAAATGACAACTGAAGAAGAAGAGAAAGAGAGGACCATTATTCCAGTAGTAGCTCCCCTGAGGTCATTCCTCCAAGAAGACCGCATAGAGAAAGAGAAGAAAGAAGGGAAAAGAGGATGGATGATGACTTCAGCTCCATTAAAATGAGCATTCCTTCCTTCCAAGGAAAGAATGATCCAGAGGTGTATCTAGAATGGGAGAAGAAGGTGGAGCTTGTTCTCAGCTGCCACAACTATTCTGAAGACAAGAAGATTAAATTGACTACCATAGAGTTTGTAAGCTATGCCTTGACATGGTGGGATCAACTAATGACCAATGTAAGAAGGAATAGAGAAAGGCTAGTCACCTCTTGGGAAGACATGAAGATCTTGATGAGAAAGAGATTTGTTCCAAGCTACTATCAAATAGAATTGTACCAAAAGCTTCAAGGTTTGGTTCAAGGCTCTAAGAGTGTAGAGGAATACCATAAAGAGATGGAGGTGGCAATGATCCGGGCTAACATTGAAGAGGATGTTGAAGCAACCATGGCTAGATTTCTTCATGGGCTGAATAGGGAAATAGCCAATGTGGTGGAGCTTCATCATTATAGTGACATGGAAGACCTTCTTCATAAAGCTACTCAAGTAGAGAGACAACTTAAGAGAAGGGGTTCTACAAAGTTTGGGCCAAGCACTACTTCAACATGGAAAACTACATGGAAGAAAGACAAGGAAGTGGTGACTTCTAAATCCAAAACAGAGTTACCAAAGTTACATGCTAAAGAACCTACATTGCTTCCAAAGGCAAACCCGAGACCTCACAACCTCAAAGATTTAGAGATGTTAAGTGCTTTACGTGTCATGGAGTAGGACACATTGCTTCTCAATGCTCTAACAAGATGACAATGATCCTTAAGGGAGAGGAGTATGTGACTGAAAATGAGCATGAAGAGGAAGAAAAGAGTAAGTCTAGTGGGGAAGAGAATGTTGAGGGTATGACAGCTGAGGAAGGTGACTATTTAATGGTAGTAAGGAGAGATTTGAGTGCTCAAATGGGGGAAATTGACGAAGCACAAAGAGAAAATATTTTCCATACTAGGTGCTCAGTCAAAGGGAGGGTTTGTGGAGTTATTATTGATGAGGGAGTTGCACTAATGTTGCTAGCAAGAGTCTAGTGGACAAGCTAGAATTACCCACCTCTATTCACCCTAAACCCTATCTCCTCCAATGGTTGAATGAAGGAAACAAAGTGAAAGTGACTAAGCAAGCACTAGTTGCATTCTCCATAGGGAAGTATGAGGATGTGGTACTATGTGATGTTGTTCCAATGCAAGCTAGTCATTTACTTCTTGGGAGACCCTGGCAATTTGACCGCAAAGTAACTCATCATGGTTTCTCAAACAAGTATTCATTTGTTTTCAACAAGAAGCCAATCATTTTGATTCCCATGACTTCAAGACAGATTCTTGAAGATCAAAGAAAAGTTAAGAAAGCTAGTGAGCTTGAGAGACAAAAGATCAAGAGTGGAGAGAGAAAAAGTGAAGAGAAGAGTAAAAAGAAAGAAGAGACCGAGAATCAAGGGAGAGAAAAAGATTTGAGAGTAAGTAAAGAAAGTGAAAGAGTGAGTGGAGATAAGAAAAGAATTTTTTTTGCTAGTGCTAGTGAGGTTAAAACTACACTCTTTTCTCATACTCCTATGATTTTGCTTGTGGCTAAGAATGCTTACTTGAATTTATCTAATGCTAACAATTCTCTTCCTAGTGTTGTGACTTCTTTGCTTAGGGAATTTGAAGAAGTTTTCCCAAATGAGACTCCTATAGGACTGCCACCTATGAGAGGAATCGAACACCACATGGACTTTATTCTGGGATTGGTATTGCCTAATAGACCCGCCTATAGAGCCAATCCGGATGAAACAAAGGAACTCCAAAAGCAAGTGGAAGAGTTGCTGTCCAAAGGCCACATTAGAGAGAGCATGAGCCCATGTGCTATGCCGGTCTTGTTGGTGCCAAAGAAAGATAGAACTTGACACATGTGTGTGCACTGTTGCGCCATCAACAAGATAACGGTAAAATATCGTCATCCTATCCTTAGGTTAGATGACATGCTTGATGAATTGTTCGGGTCATGTGTGTTTTCTAAATTGGATTTAAAAAGTGGTTATCACCAAATTAGAATTCGTGAAGGGGATGAATGGAAAACAGCTTTCAAAACCAAGTTTGGTTTGTATGAGTGGTTGGTTATGCCATTTGGCTTGACCAATGCACCAAGTACCTTTATGCGCCTTATGAACCATGTCCTTTGTGAATTTATTGGTAGATTTGTTGTGGTTTACTTTGATGGCATACTTGTGTATAGCAAATCAATTGATGAACATGTTGTCCATTTCAAAAGTGTGATGCAAGTGCTAAAAGAACAAAAATTGTATGCCAATTTAAAGAAATGTATCTTTTGCACTGATCATTTGATATTCCTAGGGTTTGTTGTGAGCTCTAAAGGGGTAGAAGTAAATAGAGAAAAAGTGAAGGCTATTGAGGAATGGCCAACACCCAAAACTTTGAGTGAGGTGAGGAGCTTCCACGGTTTAGCCAAATTTTACCGTCGGTTTGTTCCCAATTTTAGCTCTATTGTTGCACCCTTAACTGAAATTGTGAAAAAGAGTATTGGATTTAAGTGGGATAGTGCTCAAGAGAAAGCTTTTCAAACACTAAAGGATAGGTTGTGCAATGCTCCTTTACTTCAATTATCTAACTTTAAGAGTTCTTTTGAGATTGAATGTGATGCATCAGGGGTAGGTATTGGGGCTGTTCTAATGCAGCAAGGGCATCCTATTGCATACTTTAGTGAAAAGTTAAATGGTGCTTCTCTTAATTATTCTACTTATGATAAAGAATTGTATGATTTAGTTAGAGCTTTGAAAACATGACAGCACTATCTAATGCCTAAGGAATTTGTGATTCATTCGAATCATGAAACTCTTAAGCATTTGAAAGGACAATTAAGGCTTAACAAAAGGCATACACGTTGGTTTGAATTTATTGAATCTTTTCCTTATAGGATCAAGTACAAGAAAGGAGCTAAAAATGTGGTGGCTGATGCACTTTCAAGGAGGTATGCACTTATCTCTATGCTTTATTGTAAGTTACTTGGATTTGATCAAGTTAAGGACATGTATGCCAATGATGTTAATTTTNAAAAGGCATACACGTTGGTTTGAATTTATTGAATCTTTTCCTTATAGGATCAAGTACAAGAAAGGAGCTAAAAATGTGGTGGCTGATGCACTTTCAAGGAGGTATGCACTTATCTCTATGCTTTATTGTAAGTTACTTGGATTTGATCAAGTTAAAGACATGTATGCCAATGATGTTAATTTTGCTGATTACTTCCATGCTTGTGATAAAGGGGCTGTTGAGGGAATATTTAAGCATGGGGGGTATTTGTTTACGGGTAACAAGTTATGTGTGCCTAGAAGATCTTTGAGAGAGTTGCTCATTAGGGAAGCACATGAGGGGGGTCTCATGGGGCATTTTGGCAAGCATAAAATGCATGACACATTGCATGAGCATTTCTTTTGGCCAAACATGAGGAAAGATGTGGAAAATTTTTGCATTAGGTGCACAACCTGTAGACAAGCTAAGTCTACCACTAAACCCCATGGTCTTTACACTCCATTACCTGTCCCCGATTCTCCTTGGATAGACCTTTCTATGGACTTTATCCTAGGATTACCAAGGACTAAACATGGTCATGACTCCATCTTTGTTATAGTAGATAGATTTTCTAAGATGGCTCATTTTGTAGCATGCAAGAAAACTGATGATGCTTCTCACATAGCTACATTGTTTTTCCAAAATATTGTTAGGTTGCATGACATGCCAAGGAGTATAATGTCCGATAGGGATACTAAATTTTTAAGCCATTTTTGGAGGACACTTTGGTCAAGATTAGGCACTAAACTTCTGCATTCTACCACTTGTCATCCTCAAACAAATGGACAAACTGAGGTGACAAATAAGACTTTCACTAGTCTCCTAAGGGCTATTCTTAACAAAAATTTGAGAGCTTGGGAGGAGTGTCTCCCTCATGTAGAGTTTGCCTATAATAGAGCTGTTCACACTACCACTCCAGTGTCTCCTTTTGAATGTGCACATGGATTTAATCCTTTGACTCCTCTAGACTTGCTTACTTTACCCATGCATCAAAGAGTTCATTTAGATGGGAAAAAGATGGCTGAATATGTTAGACATTTGCATGCTAAGGTTAGAGCACAGATTGAAAAGATGAATGAGACCTATGCATCTAGGGTTAATCGTAATCGAAAGAAAATGATTTTTCGACCCGGTGACATGGTTTGGGTTCATATGCGAAAGGAAAGGTTTCCTACACAACGGAAATCTAAGCTCTTGCCAAGAGGCGATGGTCCTTTTAAAGTCTTGCAAAGACTTGGTGACAATGCTTACAAGATAGAACTTCCAGGTAGTCCTTCTATTCATTCTACGTTTAATGTGGCTGACTTGTCTCCTTTTCTTGATGAAGGTACCTCGGATTTGAGGTCAAATCCTTTTGAAGAGGGAGGGAATGATGAGGATCTAGGAGGCATAGCCGAGTCCAAGGAGGAGCTGGTTGGTCCCTTGACTAGGTCTAGGGCAAAGCATCTCCAATTGCATGTGGGAACATTGATGAGACAAGTATGCAAGGAATAAGACTTGGTTTTGGAGAGCAGCAAGACAAACCAAGTGAAGTCAATAACATGCATAGCTGCAAGAGTTGATGAAGGACAAACATGGGACTGTGTCTTGGCCGTGTCAGACAACACGGGCATGTCTAGAGTGGAACACGGGTCGTGTCAAGACCGTGTCCTATGACCAGAGATATGCTGATCACTGGAGGTAGAACACAGGCAGGATCAGGAAGAACACGACCATGTCATTAGGCCGTGTCACGCTAGTGATTCCTCCGAGTTGTATTTTTCTTTTGGGGCATTTTGTTTTAAGACTTGTTAGTTTTTCTCTTGAACTATTTAAGGAGCTAAAGCTTTTGTCTTTAGCAATCAGAATTAAGAATTTGATATAGAATTGAGAGTTTCTCTCTTGTTCTCTCTATGGAGAGCTCAAGCCATCTAGGTGGATTCCTAGCATGGTGTATCTAAACCTTATCACTCTCCCCCTTTCCCAATCTAGAGTGTGGCGGTTTATTAATTTCTTCACCTTGAACAAGTTGATTGTTGATTAAACGGATTATGGAGGGTTAGTTAAGCTTTGTTGAAACTAGGTTGCCTAATTTGATAATCAAAGGTCTTCACCTAATTCCATTCATCTTTTCTTGATTTTCTATTATTTGACCTTATTTGGGATCCTTGGCTAATTTGGATTGGATTTGGCTTGATTCTTCAAGTGGATCCATATCAAGTTGAAAAAGCATGACTTTACTAAACTTAAACCTATCAAAGGTGTTTTGCTAAATATTACTCTTGGAATATGTCTCAAATCATGTCATTTATCCTAATTTACAATAATTTTTTTTTTTAAAAAAAANCATGTCATTTATCCTAATTTACAATAATTTTTTTTTTTTTTAAAAAAAAGTACTCTTAGCTAGTTCAAAATTTAAATTCTTCAAGCGCCAATGAGAACTTTCTTGCCATTTGGTTAAGATAAATCTGCTGGATTTATATAATTTAAAAAATTATTGATTCTGCTTAATTCAATGAGTAATTTATTTGATTTGCTGGGATATAGATTACAAGCAGTGCATTTAACTAATTAATAATGTCTAAGTCTTAGTTTTCATGAAATTTATAAGTTATAATCTTTGCCTTCTACATAGCTTCGCCCTTCACGCACCATTTTGTTTCTTTTCCTTCATATAGTAGACATAATACATTTGCAAAGATAGAGGGAAAGGTAGCTTCACATGCATGAGCAGATCAATGAATGTATGAAAATAAATTTTAGACAACTGCCCTTATTCTGCAAATATTAGTAAATCAGGTCTACCTATCAAGACATAACAGTTACCATTACCATGTTCCTCCTTCTCCCACACATGGACTTACGATGCCTTCCTCAATTTTAGAGGTAAAGATACTCGTATGAATTTCTTTGGCAATCTTTATAATGCTCTAAAAGACAAGGGAATCCACACCATCATTGATGATGAGGAACTTAGAAAAGGGGAAGAAATTATATCATCTCTTCTCAAAGAAAGTTGAAAAATCTAGGATTGCCCTCATAATTTTCTCTCCAAACTATGCGTCCTCAATCTTCTGTTTGGAAGAAATTGTCAAGATTCTTGAGTGCATAAAGCAAAGAGGTCACTTGGTTTGGCCAATTTTTTATGGAGTTGATCCTTGTGATGTGCAACACCACAGAGGGAGTTATGGAAAAGCATTAGCTGAGCATGAGGCAAGATTCAAGAATAACATGGAAAAAGTGAACAAGTGGAGATTAATTGGCTTTGCATGAAACAACTAATCTTTTGGGTTCACATTTCAAAGAAGGGTATGATCTCACCTCCCTTTCTTATGATTATGAGATGATGATTATGATGATGGTGATTATTATTGTCATTAAGTTAACTATCATTTGAAACTATGTTAATATATAAGCAAAACAAAGAATGATATTATCTTGGAAGCTTAATTTTATTATTGTTCGCCATTCTTTTTCTTGTGGATTATTATTGTTTGGTACTCAAATTGAATGAAACCAGATATAAACTTTTGTAATTGAGCAGGTTTGACTATGAATATAAATTTATTGGAAGGAACATTGAAGAAGTCTCCAAAAAGATCAATCGCATACCTCTACATATAACTTAATACCCTATTGGGTTGGAATCTCGAGTACAAGAAGTGAAGGGACTTTTAGATGTAGAATCAGATAAGGTTAAATGGTAGGGATTTGAAGAGTTGGTGGTGATAAGGACCGGCCCATAAGACAAAATTTAGGTTGGACTACCAAGATCCATAACCCACAATCTCACACAGACCCACTAAACAAAAGGTGCCGCAATCTTTGGAATTTCTCAACCTTCTAGGGCATTCGTGCAGTCCCTATAAATACCAAAATAGTACAACTAAAAGGTAACTTGTCAGAACTCAAACTGGTACTTTGCTGGATTTGTCTATATTATTGCTTCTACTAACTTGAGCGTCAGAGGGTTCGTCTCGGGCTCCAGCTGAGCTTCACTGCTTGTAGGCATTTCAAGCATTGAGCACAATTTTTGCATCAACAGGTGGAATACGTATATCAACAATTTCACGTGCTACATATAATTCAATTTTTGATCAATTTGAAGGCCTATGTTTTCTTGTTGATATCAGGGAACAATCAATTAAGCATGGGTTACTTCATCTTCAGGAGACATTACTTTATGAAGTGCTTGGGGAGAAGAATGTCAAGGTGGAGAATGTATATGATGGAATTTCAACAATAAAAAGGAGGATCTCCAAAAAGAAAGTTCTTTTAATTCTTGATCATGTTGATAAACAGGAGCAATTACAAAAACTAGCTGGAGGGCTTGATTGGTTTGGTTGTGGCAGCATAATTATTATAACCACGAGGGATAAACATTTGTTACATGTTCATGGTGTTGATAGAAATTATGAGGTAAAAGGATTCATTCATGAAGAAGCTCTTGAATTGTTCAGTTGGAATGCTTTTAGAAAGAATGAGATCCCTACCACTTACATGGATATGAAAAAGCGTGCAATACTTTATTCTAATGGCCTTCCATTGGCTTTTGAAATAATTGGTACTAATTTAAGTGGTAGAAGCCAAGAGGAATGGGAATCTAAATTAGATAAGTACGAAAGGTTTCCAGATAGAAATATTGTGGAAATTCTTAGAGTAAGCAATGATGGTTTGGATGACAATGAGGAAAGAAATTTTCCTTGACATTTCTTTTTTTGGTTGTTACAAATTGGGAGAAATCAGAACCATGGTGGTTGCTCGAGGTTTCTTTATAGTAATTGGTATTCGATGATTGATTGATAAATCTCTCATAAAGATTGACCCAACATGAACATGCATGACTTGATACGTGTCATAGGTAGCAAGATTGTAAGAAAGGAATCACAAAATCCTGTTGAATGCAGCATGCTATGTTGCAGTAAGGATATCATCGATATTTTAGAAAAAGAGATGGCATGTAGTTGATTATGCTTCTTCTTCCAACTCATCAATACATATAATAGCATAATGACATTTTTTTTTTTTTGGGTATTTTTGGCTACAACTTTGCAATTCAAACATAGAACGCGCAAGCCCTAAGGACAACATCAGTACCATTTAGCTACAAGTTGTTTGGTAATAATGACATTTGTATATTAGTTTGATTTACTCTACTACATATTGAGACATTTGGTATAATTTGATTTCAACATTAAAAGTTAAGGTGGGTCTTTAAGTTCAGATTATGCAAATTGTATAGATATTTAATAGATAAAATTTAATTAGTGTACAAACAAATTCAGATTATGCTAATTGTATAAATAATTAAGAGTTAAATACCTTTTTCGTCATTGAATTATTTCTCAATGTCATTTTAGTCCTCAAATAATTATTTTGCTTATCAAATCAGTCATTTAAGTGATCATTTTTAGTGTTACGAAGGACTGATTTGGCCGACAATGTGATTATTCGAGGATTAAAGTGACACAACAAATAAATCAAAGACTAAAGTGATATTTGAGAAATAATTCAAAGACGAAAAATGTATTTTACTCAATAATTAATATTGTAATTTTTTGTTTTGTTTTGGTGATCAAAAAATTAATTTAGGGTAGAAGGAGGCTACCTCATTCCAAGGCCAAGACATGCCACAAGCCTTAACAAGAGCTTAGAGTGATACTTATAAATTGCATTCCAAAGTGGGACAGCTCATAGTAGGATTTGAACATAAGTCTTACAAGCGAAGTAATTTAATTCGTACCATCTAAACCAACCCTAGTTGGCTTAATAGGTGAATTTAACATTATTCCAAACAATATTTTATATGAGCACACAAAAAATTCTCTCGACCATATAAATTCACTCAAAGTTGATAGTATTTATAATTTGTGGGGTAGTTTTAACTGGATGTTGCATTATTGTCACTGATTTCTTTTTTCTAACCCTACCATTATGAAATACTATATTTGATTTTTAGTAACTTGATTAATTTGTGGGGTAGCAGTTGATATGCTAATGCTGACATTATATTAGTATCTTAATTAATTTGTATATTTGGTTTCCTGAGATCATATTAAACCAGGAATTTAAGATGCCTAAAAATCAATAGCTCTTTTGGTTCATGGAATGGTTATTGTTTGACATTATTCTTACGAACAAGGATTTTATGTTGATTTTTTTTTTTTGAAAAAAATGTTTGAATAATTTCATTCCGAGCTTTGATTTTGCAAAGCCAAAAACCACTCCTAAAAAAATAATAAATAAATAATAAAAAGAGCCCGCTAGATTGAAAACCTGAAAGGGCTGGTCTGGGCCAAAATTAAGGCATTGAAAGAAAAAAGGCTCGCTATTGAAAACCCGAAAGGGCAGTGTAGGCAAAAGTTAGATCATCAAAGAGTTCGCTAGGTTGAAAACCTGAGAGGGCGGTCTAAGCAAGGAGAGATACATAAAACAATGATAGAAGGTAAAGACAAAGCTTGATGACATACGGAATTCACAAAGAAAGTAAGATGGCTACACTTTATCACCAAAAGGGTTAAATGGTTGTGTCAATTAAGTATAAGTCATATCCAATGCAATATGAAAATCAATCAAGTTGGACATCGAAGAGCAGAAAATTGGGATAATTTTTTCTATACATGCAGCTTCTGGGTTCCTCATCTCGAACTATGTGAGCTTTGATTCCTTTTTGAGGATACGTAGACACTTACTTGATAGGGCAAGTTCAATATCAAAAAAATTCCATGCTTGGGAAATTGGCCTTCTATGTATTGATGATACATCTCTATTGATTTGGTTTCCTTAAAGGGTGTAATCTTTTACTCCTTATTTACCTAAAAGAAGCTGGTTCATTCAATTAATTTCTTTCTATTATGCATTTGCTCCATTTTAAAACTACTGAATTATTGCTTTGAATAAAATATGAGTAGACTTTTCATAGTGGCATATTCAGTTATTCTTAAAGGGACATTACTGATTTGTCTTTCAAATTTTAGGGAAATACAAGTTCCCGATTAGAGTAGGATTCAAAAAAAAATTCGGTAGTTTAGTCAAAAGAGGTTTGACTTTATTGTTCTTGTAAAAAGTGAATAGTTTTGCAAGGACAAGAAAAATTAGAGGTCCTTAAGGAAGGAGACGTATGTGAACGAATAGACCTTTTGAAAGAACAAATTTTGATTGAGCCAAATGCTTCTCAAGAAGATCAATTATGTTTTATCTCGACGCCACAAGGTGTATTTCAAACATAATTCAATTTCCTGCCAATTTACAATTTCCTGTCAATTTAAAGTTCCTGTCAATTTATAATTTCTTGCAAATTTAAAGTTCCTACCAATTTATAATTTCCTGCCAATTTACAATTTACTGTTAATTTAAAGTTCATGCCAATTTACAATTTCTTACCAGTTTAAAGTTCCTGTCAATTTAAAGTTTCAGCCAAATTATAATTCCCTGTCCATTTAAAGTTCCTGCCAATTTATAATTTCAAGCCAACTTAAAAATTTCTATCAATTTACAATTTCCTACCAATTTAAAGTTCTTGCCAATTTATAATTTCTTTTCAATTTAAAATTTTAAGCTAATTTACAATTTCAAGCCAATTTAAAAATTCCTATCAATTTATAATTTTTTGCCAATTTAAAATTTCCCACCAATTTAAAGTTTCTGCCAGTTTTCAAATCCCTACATGTTTTTAATTTCTTGCGATTTGAGCAGCAACACTTGATATTTTCTTTCCCAGAAAAAATACTCGTCTTTTTGTCTTTACATGTTTCCTATATGAAAATGGGAAAAATGAGAGCTTAACATGTTATTATAATAGAAAACATGTAAAGAGGTGTAATTGTAAACACTGTATTTTCTCTGGATCTTTTTCGTGGTATAAAAAAAATTGAAACAAAAGAAATAAATTCATACTTTTTAATTATTAGTTTTTGTATGGTTGTTTGGGCCTTTGTAATGAAGCAAACCCTAGGCCTAGCCCATTTTTCAATAATTAATTTTTTGCAAATAATAAATAAATAAAAAATGAGAAAAAGAATTTGGTAAATGGATTTTTGTGTCACTAGATTTAAGAGCACTAATAGGAAAGCAATGAATAGATTTCCTCCTCTCCCAATTGGTCCAAGACTTTACATTATCCATATTTTTCAAATTATTAATAAAAAGGAAACAAATCAAATGAAAAAGGGGAGTAGACAACAAGTTAGGAGGGGCAAAAGTGGAAAAAAAAGAGAAAATATCTAAGAGGTGTGTGAGTGTGTAAGGAAGAGAAGAGAAAGAATAGAGAAAGGAGAAGGAAGAGAACTGACTAAGGAAGAGGGAGAGTGTGTGGGATTGAAAGGGGAAGAGAAGAAAAGGAAACCGAGAGGGAGAAGAGGGACTAGAGTGAGTACAAACTAGAGAGAAAGAGAGCTTCATTGATAAAGAAAGAGTCATACTGCAATGGTGGGAGGAGGATGACGGCAGAGGAGTATTCATCATTTCTAGGTTCAAGGGTCTTTCTCTCATAGATTCACTCATGTTCTTGACTAATTCTGGTTTATATACAATGATATTGAGTGCTATTGTTTGATTTCTAGTAGTTATGATTTAAAATTCATGCTATGGAATTTTCTCTGTATGTTTCTTTTTCAACACTATTATGTCAATTTTCTAGGCATTTTAAGGTGGCTGAATTTCATTTTCATTATGTCATGGCAATATGTTAAAATTCAGATTTCATGCATAAGGTTACAAATATTCATTAGTAGTTTTTTTTTTTTTTTATATATGTTGAATTTCATGTTCATGATTATTTAGGGGATCTTGCAAAGGGCCGCCGTGCATAGCTTGACATGTTAGTTCAGAGCTTCCATTTTTTTTTTTTTTATGGTTTTCTTAGTAATTTGAGTATATGCTGAAAAATGTGTGGGAAGGATGTCTTTTGGGTATAAAAATTGAAGTATGAAATTTTCATTCATGAGTATGTTATATCTCTTTTGCTCATTTTAGGAGGTTGCATTGCATTTGGTCTTTGTGAATTATGATGGTAAATTTTTTTTTCTATTGCATCTTTTATTGGTTCTAAGTGCTCTTTGCTGCCTTATTTTTCTTTTTTCTATTTTTTGGGTTAGGAAGGATGTTGTTTAAGAGAATCCTAATGGTTAAAAATATGTTGTTACCTTAATGGAATGGGTTATGTTTTCCTATGGTATCATCTTTGTTTTCTTGTTGTCTTGCATGCCTTTAGACTTACTAGCTTTTTTATTTGACTATAAGTGTTTCTCATTTATCTTGCATATTTGAGGATTGTCACATTTTCAATGCTTTCCTTCTGTGGTTTATGGTTTAACCACTGCCCATTTCTTCTGGATGTGTTTCGGCCTTAGTCATTGCTATTTTTGGAGGGGTAATGACTATATATCCATTGTCATGTTGTTATTATATATCTGCCTAAGCAGTTGGTTGCATTTTACTGTGTTCCTCATATGTTAGAGGCATTTAGGGACTGATTCAAGATTGTTTTCTACTTTTCTTTAGGCTGTTTCTAAAGCGAGTTTTACACCATTTTTAAGCCGTTTGTTTTGAGTTGTTTGCTACCAATTTTAATTTGAAGTTAAGGATTATTTTTGATTTAATTTCACCATTGTTTTGGCATGTTTGTTGTTGTCATTTTGAGTTGATTTCACTGCTGTCCTACCATATTTCCATTGCTACTGGGATATTGGTTAAGTTACTATTATTTTGATTGATCTATAGGTCATTTGATACCCATATTAGTTTGTTGTATAGCTAATCTTTTATGCCTTGTGTTGAGATGTTGTTTTTACTGGGATTTGGTTGCTTGCCTTATTGTGAAGTGGTTTAAGAATGAATTTGTCGTGGCTTTAGCATGGAAAAGAATGATTGCATGCCATTTTTGCTGCTGTCAATTTTCTCACTGGCAACACTCAATGTTTCATTTATTTTTGGAGCTATAGAGCTCAGAATTTAGAATTGTTTACCTTGTTAGAACCGTAAGACATATATCTTCAATTTGTGCAATTTTTATAATTTTTGCATGTCTACTTTGCTCCCAATTTCGATTTGAATATGGTTGTTTACTGTTGCACTATCACAGTTGTTTTGTCTCTAGCAGTGCTTAGTATTTTGTCTCTAATTTGAGCTATATAGCTCCATTTTGCACAATTCTTGTTTCATTAGAACCATAAGACTTGTGTCTTTGACGTGAGAAATTTTTAGAATTTTTTCACTATTTCTAGTTCTAATATGAATGCGGCTGTTTTGGATTACGTCTTAGTGATATTTTTTTAATTTTCCATTGTTCTATTTTTGTGAGTTGTTAGCTTGGTTCTAAGCATTGCATAGGAGCTGTTGGCATGTCAATTTGGTAATTTCTGCATTTTCCTGCCTAAAAGTTGATTGGTAGTCTTATTCTTGTGTGGTTGTCTTAAATTCATTTTGAGTTGAATTTGAAATAATTGTTGGGTTATTAATTTCTCCAAGTTGTGGTCATTATTTATTAGGTGTCATTCCGGATCTTTCTTGTATGTTTGAGGCATGAGATACTTGAGATGATGACATTTAGTTGTGAATCTTTTAATTTGTATTTGGTGTTTCCTTGAGCAACTTTACATTTGACTGATGATGATTGTGGTTGTGGGAAGTTAGAGGGCTTTGCTCAAGAAGGCTTTGTTGCAAGCTAAAAGCAAGAGACTTTCATTAATCTTTCTTGTTTTGAATGTAATTAAAGTCCCTTTCCCCGAGACAAATACTACAATACTTAAAACCATGCATTTACACAGTATATACAAAATATATTTGTTGTGTAGTATCTGCATGCCTCTTCACTTATCATGGGAGGATAGAGCGAGTCAGTCCTATATGGGATGCCTTTCTCTATCCAACCTAGGCGAGGGTAGCGCACCCCGGATGGTAGCTTTATGCGATGAAGGGGTGGAAGGATTTAGGTATCGGTGGAGAAATCATGCATTGCACGTTTAAATTATGTTTTTACTTTTGTCATATATTCTTGTAAATACATTTATTATTTTGGGGTAAATAAAATACACTTTTTGGCCATATTTATATATGCACAATTAATTAAGGGTAATTGTCTTTAGATGGATGTTGTGGGGTGCCTAACACTTTCTCCACGCATAAACAGACTCCTGAGCTCTCTCTGGTTCATAGACCATTTTTTTTTTTATTAAAAAGGAGTTTTTCATTTGTTCTTCATTTTCTTAATACAATTGGTGGCGACTCTAAGTTTTATTTCAAAATCTATTTTTTTTTAAGTTCGTCATTCGCGTCGTAACGACTTTTGGGTATATTGTGACATGAGGGAATGAGATTTCAACTTAAAACCTCATTTTTTTTTTTGAGAAATCCATGAACCAAATAGTATTGTGTGCTTGTCCTACAAACTTTATACGTTGTTGAAGGAGAAATCTACATTTAGTTTTTAGCTTGATCCAAGAATTTAAAATTCACTTTCTTTTCATATGCAAACTAAAAACTTGAACCGATAAATTTCTGCAAATTATTTATAACTTTCATTGGTTTTTTTTTTTTTATTGACACAACTTATATTATTTATTCATACTTGGTCATTTTCAATCTGATTGTCTTGATATTTTTATAACCAAGGACAATCGAAGTAAAACTTGACAATTAGTACAAATTTAAGTGCTTTTGTAATGGGAAAACACCAAATAATAGAAGAGAGCCCAAGGGCTATCATCATTACAGTCATGAGGTTCCAATGTAATATGATGTTTTTTTTTTTCATTCATGTCCTCTATAAGACAATTCATTCCATTTCTTCACAAGTTCAGAATCACTAAATCCTACTAGTAGATATGTAATTGTTCCTGCAATGTATGACCCAATCACGGAAAGCACAATATAATTAGCATTTGAGAGACCAACACTCAGTGATATGACCATCATGGATGAGAGATAGCAAAACAAAAAGTCAAAAAGTTGCCACCTAAGTTTGAGAGTTGCAGAGTCTATTCCTAGAGGGGGTGAATAGGAATTGATAAAAATTACTTCTTAAAAATAGATCTGTAGAAACTCATTTTCGTCCAAATATATATAAAAAATAATAATAACAGTTAGAAGCAAAATAAGAGATGTGGTGCATGGGTAGTTTTCCTTCTAATAATAAAAAGAAGTTGCAAGAGGTGGGTGCATGTGCATGTGCTAATAAAAGGAGAAAATAGAGACGTGAGAGAGGGGAAGAACGTGGGTGCATGGGGCAGTAGTTAGAGAGACGTGAGAGAGTGCAGAGACAGGGGTTGATAAAACTGAAAACAAAGAGCATAAAAGGGGGGAGATAGAGCAAAATAGAGGTAGCAGAGAGACCAAAAAAACAGAGACCAAAAAGGCAATAGAAAATAGATTTTCAGAGACAAAAAACATACAGCAGAGAGACTAGAAAAATAGAGACCCAAGGAGAGAGAGAGATAGACCAGAAAACAAAGACCCAAAAGGAGAAAGAGGACAACATAGAGAAAGAAGCAGAAAGTAGCAGTAGTTGATGAACAATATTTTTATATATTAATTAATCCCTATTTTTAACCTCCTAATCCTATGTTGGGCTTATTTGATTTGGTTTGGGTCATATTTCATTAATTAGGTTCAAATTGGGCTTAAGTGTGTTTTTCAACATTATTAGGGTTTTGACACTATTCTGTATTTCGAGTATATCTTTAGTTCTGGATGTCTAAAAATTGTGATTATTTCCTTGTAGGAAAGCTAAAAGGATTATCTACAACTTTTATTCATACCTCCAAGCCAATTTAGAAGTTCAGCGGGTAAAATTTAACCTGGAAGTCAGAGTAGAGTTGCTGCCGCTGGATCCTGACCCGCATGCAGTGTTTGGATAACTTGTGTTGTACATGTCGTATGGACTTGAAATGGTCCCATTGGAAAGCTAAGGCACAAGGCTTCAATTGTTATTAAGGCCCGTTCAAAAAATTATGAAGTTAAGATGGTCTTATTGCCTGTCTAAAATGGCTAATTAGTCCAGAGACCTATATGGACCTAGATAGACTTAAATGGGCTTAACTTCCTCAATTCAGGCCCAAACCAGAGCCCATTTGAAGTTGAGGTCTAGAGGTTTAAACTAGGTTAGGGGTAAATTAGGTGTGCATGAAAGTTAGGAAGTTATAAGCAGAGAAAGGAAGCAGACAAGTTATGAATTGTAGACTAGGCAGCTTTTGTTTTCTCTCTTGAAAAGTTTGGAGCTCTTTGATTTATGACTGCACTTCTCCATTGGAGCTTGGATTTCATGACCATGGAGGAGTAGAATCCTTGTAACCAAGTTAGATTCCTGATTAAATTCGGTTTTGATTTTGAGATTATGTTCTTAATTGGATTAAACTTAATGCAATTTCTTCTTTTTTGAATTTCTACCTTGCTTTAATCTTTGTATGAATTCATGGAGATCTTTGTGATTTATATGGATATTGAAGTAAGAAATAGAATTTAGATTGATCAATCTTTAATCTGTGGTTAGAATTCAAAGAAGCTATGATATGCTAATTGATGTTCGGTTTTTAGATTAATCACTAATTGCTTAGTCTTTGTGATTACAAGATTAGTGATTGTATGTGGTTAATCGAATCCTAAGTGATAACTCAGTAGGAACAATTGATCATAATTAGAGATTTCAGTTGTGATTAAACTCAATTAGTAGTGTTGCATTAGGACTTAATCACTCGTGTTAATCAAGGATGAATCAAACCAGTTTTTGATGGATGTCTAGCTAGGTTACGCCTTTAATCAATTGCATTAATCTTTGTTTAATTCTGTAATTTCCTATTATGATCTTGTTTCAAAAATCCCCTGTTCTTAAACTTGAAATTATTAATTACACATTGCATTCCTTGTAAGAGACTTCCCGGATCATGCCCTCTATTGCATTCTAATTAGAGGATTCGGTTAAATTTAATTGGTTAAGCGACAACACCAATCAGTAGGAGAGAACGGAAACAGAGGGGCAGCAAGAGGCTAGAACTGAAACAGAACCAGCAGCAATGGAGAAAGAAAGAAGGGACAATAGTGCAAGGAGAAAGGGAACCAGCCGCAACAGCACATAGAGAAAACAACAATAAGAAGCAAACATCATGGAGGTACCCAATTTACTCCCTTTCTAGAGAGAGAAAGTTTCATTTTTTAGAGAGAGAAAGTCATTTTTAGAAAGAGAAAAGCAAGGTTAGAAAGGGAATCAAAGAGGAAAACCAAATTTAAAGGGAAGTTGAGACCAAATGAAATCAAAAAATAGAGAAAAAATGAAGTTTCTTTACCTTAGGGTCCTCCACCTATGCCCAGATTCTTTCCCTGGAGTTTTGATATGAGGTGGAGAAAGAAAAGCTCCATTATCGTATTTCCTCTTATTCTTTTATCATGCTGAAGTTTATTTTTTTTATTTATCATTTTATGGCTTTTGTTTTAGTTATTTCCTTTGGGTTTATGAGGGATATTGGGTTCTTTTGTCCATTAGTTTGTTGCAATTTTCCATTTCTATTTGTTTGTAGGTTAATGGTTAATGTTTTTATTCTATTGTGTATGCTTTATACACATGGGTTGTGAGGGTCTTATTTACTTCATGTTGTTTTGTTTCACTTTACTTAGTTTGCTTATTCATGGGTCATTTGTTGTTATTGGGTTTAAGTTTATTGTTTTTGGATTGGGTTCATTCTAATGGGTTAATGTTTTATGATGGGTTAAGGTTTTATTTCATTTTGGGCCATTGAACTGATGGGCTATGTTGCTGATTTTTTGGTTGTAAAATGGGTCAACTGAAATGGGTTAATTGCCCATATGGTTTCAGTATTTTTCTTTTTGTTGCAGATTTCTTTGGTTGCTGTTAGGCCAAATCCGAATTGGGCCCATCAGTATATTTATTTTAGGGTTAGATTATTTTATTTATTTATGTTAATTTTTGTTTTTATTTATTTGTTTTTATTTTTAGATTATTTTATTTATTTATTTATTCATTTTTTAATTTTTTTTTAATTTACTCTTTTTTTTCTCTCCTATTTAAATGATTTAATTGAAATAAAATTAGAAGTAAATTCATTTTTTTAAACATATATGATGCATTTTTATATAGTTTAGTTTAAATTGTGTGAATAGTATTCATATGCCCCTTACTTGTCAAGGGAGGGATATGAGCAACTTACCCCCATAGGGGTGACTCTCTTATCTGCCCGAGGTAAGGATAAGCTCCACTTTGGGAACCGAGAAACATAGGAACAAAGTTGAAGGACTAAGATGCGATTAGATTCATGCATAGCATAATTTTAACTTGGAAATTTTGAATTTCTTTTAATTTCATTTTCGAAAAATAATAAAAAAAAATAAAAATTAAAAAATTAAAAGAAAAATTATTTTGAATCATTGCAAACTACGCGGACTTTGATCCCTAATTAGGGTATGTAGGCATTCAAGGGTGACGAATCAAGTCCTATTTTGAATAATCACCCATTTTTCTTTTAGGGATAAAATAAATACTATTTGGCCATGATTTAATTTGCATAATTAATTTTAGGTAACCGTCTTTTAGATGGGTGTTATAGGGCGCCTAACACCTTCTCTATACACAATTAGACTCCCGAACCCTTTCTGGTTTGTAGACCTAATTTTAAAAATAAAATGGGTTTTCTAATTATTCTCCGATTTTTAATACAATTGGTGGCGACTCTAGAGTTTTCATTTTGAAAACTAAAATATTTTATTTTAGTCATTCGCGTTATAGCGACCTCTAGGTACGTTATGACAGTTTGGCGACTCCACTAGGAAAAATCGAGAGTCAAGCCTAGAAAGTTAATTGTGCAAAATAAATATGGCTTTTTTGTATTTTCTTGATTTCATTTATTCATTTAATTTTTCATTATTTATTTCATGTATATATTGTGTATATATTTTTGCTTCGCATTTGTAAATAATTGTAATATATTTTGAGTTTTCTTTTGCAACGGGTAGATGTAGGATGAGGTTTGTTTGCTTCCCCTGCACACACAAAACACAAACACTCATACCTCACACACTTTCTCTGGCTTTATACCCGAGTCACATTTAAACTTAAGGTTAGATAGGGAGTGAGCATTATCTTAAAGGGGCTAAGTACCCTTGCAATCTATGCAAAACTCCCACTTGGATTGCAACTTGTCCTTTTAACACGAGTAAATAGAGAGGATCTACCTTTCATCTATTCATGTTAACGAGACAAGGTCTCCGTCATCCTGACGAAAGACAATCTATAGTACCTTGGACTTTTAAGATGTAAAACTGACCTAATAACCATGCACGTAATTTGATTGTACAAGCCCTCCTTTAGGTTAGATCATGGCCACTAAGTTAGAATTCTTGAGCTTAGAGGTCAATCTTTTCTTAGGACAATAGGGGAAACATCATTTCTCTATTTTGTTCTCGTCTCATTTTACTCGCTTTATTTCTATTTTGTAAATACATTGTAAATTTTTCTGAGAAGTTTGGTCACATCTTATTTTTGAACATTTCAGTAATCCATAAGAAGTTGAATTGTTAATATGGCTAGTCAAGATCCTGTTTTTGAAAATTCTAAGCCTTCACGAGCCTTCATAAGAGATATGACATCACTACCAATTGAAGAAAGGGATTGTTTACCTAAGGGAAGTCCTAGCACATTGTCTAAGACGCTCCGAGTCCATGTCGAAGTCAATGATGTGACTGAAGTAGACCGTTTTTTGCAAATTATTGCCCATTGATGAAAATACAACTTTTAATAAGAAATACGGAAATATTTGGGACTTGTTGCAGGTTGAGGTACACGAGATGGTCGTGGTTACCATGTTGAATTACTGGGATCCTGATGAACACACTTTTTATACAATAGTTGTCCCTCATACTTAGTCTTTTAAACCTCTTTTGGGTTGAATTGAGTAGACTTGGACCTCATTTGATGACCTTGGATCCATTTGTGCCTAATTGCAATTTCCAGCAATACTGAGCATTTTATGCTGTCTCTGTGTTTCGTGCATATCTTGAGTTCTAGATGTCTAAAAATTCTGAGTCATACCTTATAGGAAAGCTGAGAGAATTGTCTACAACTTTCTTTCAGGGCTCCAAAGCCAATTCGGACGTCCAGAAGGTCGTATGCCTGGAATCCAGAGAAGACATGCTGTCGCAGGATCCTGACCTACATGCAGTGTTTGGGCCATAACTTGAGCTGTGTATGTCATATGGACTTGAAACGGGTACCATTAGAAAGCTAACAGACAGAGCTTTAATTGTTATGAAGACCGGTTCACCATAGTTTATATTGAAGATGGTTTTATTTGCGGTTGAAGTTGGCTGATGGTTCCAGACACCTATTGGCACTTAAATGGGCCTAACTTCCTCATAACAAGTCCAAATGGGCCTAAACTAAAGCCCAATTAAAGCTAAGGCCCATGGGAACAAGTGTGCCCTAAGGGAAATTTAGGTGTGCATGTAATTTTGGAGGTCTATATCAGCACAAAGGGGCATCCGAAATTCATATGAAGTCATTTAGATATTTTAGACAGCTTTTGAACTTTCCTTAGTCTTTAAGTTTTCTCTTTAGATATTTTGTAAGAACTTGGCTTCTCTTGTTCATGGAGGGCTAATTCATCAAATCAATCCAGGTTTTGGCTGTTCTGATTATTGGTTTTTATGTGTTGTTGTTATTTATTTAGTTGTTAATCAAGTTCTTTCAATCCTCTGAAATATTCTGTTTGAATTGCTTAATTTGGATTTGGATTATTCATGTGTTCATTGCTTAATTGAATGTGATAAAAGAGGATTGTATGATTGATTAATGTTTCTGAGCTTTTGGATGGATTAATTACCTTGGCTGGATCATGGACTTAGGTAAAACTAGACTTGAATGTTTGCTTAATTCATTTAGTCTTAGTTAATTCCAAATTCCGGTTGCTTAACCAGTGGACATCCATAGAGGACTGAGAGGCGTCTTGATGTTTTCTAAGGCCAAGAACATGGTTAATAATTGAATGGATCATTGGAAATCAAGGATGGATTAAAATCAGAATCAGTTAAGACTTGGATTGGTTGTTTTCTCTAAAAGTTTACCACTTACCATTAATTTCTGTTAATCACATGAACAAACAAAACCCCCTGTTGATATGTTTCTAAATATGATTCACTACTCAGAATAATCCTTAGGTTTGACTTAGGGTTACCTTATGCTACAAGTAGCTTAGGTAATTGACCTTAAACTTTAATTAATTTGAGGAGCCTCGGCAGCTCATCAGATCCTTCATACCGTTGCTTGACTTTTGGAGTCATTGACACAACTCCGACCATTGAAGAGTATGCCTATATGCTGAATTTGTCATTGACTACCCAAACCAAAGTGTATACTCACAACAAGAATAAAGTTGTTTTGGGAAGGATTGCTGAGTGGCTAGGTGTACCTGTTGACATGGTGAAAAGTAAAATGATTCTAAAGGACACTAGCATGACGGGGTGGCCTATGACTTTCATAATACCAAGTCTACAAAATTTTCTTGACAAAAAGGAATGGGGAAGCTGAGTAATCTGATTGCTTTGTGTATCTACGGACTTATTTTATTCCCATCTGCCAAGAATGTTGTTAGTCTCTTAGCCGCTGATGTGTTTCAACAAGTTATTGAGCACAAGATTAATCCAGTACCTGCCATATTGGCCGACACATTTGGAGCTCTTAATTTTTGTCGAAGGAAAGGTGAAGGTAAACTCAAATGTTGTTTACAACTTTTATTCATCTGGCTCTTCTACCATGTTCAAGGAAAAAATTATCCATGATTGACCAATTTTGGCTTTGGGATGGAGTTCATATGGAAATTTACTGAATTGAAAATTGTGAAGGAGGATCAAGATTTTTGGTTAAACAGTTATATCGGTATTGATGAAGAAAATTTTACATGGCATTCTCATTGGTCTAAAGGTCATGGAATATTCGTTCATTGTGGAGATTTTTTATATGTGCCATTAATGGGTACTCGAGGTTGTGTGGCCTACACGCCTACACTGGTCTTGAGGCAATTTAAGCACCTCCAATACATTCCTTACACTAAAGGACTTGCTGAGATGGAGTTCGAGTACGATTCTCAAGGGAGTGAAAATAACTTATACAAGGTTAAGAAGACTTAGGAAAGATTATCATTCCGACAAGAAGATCTGTGCTCCGATACTGATGAGGCGATTACTTTGTACAGTACTTGGGTCCGAGAGAAAGCTAGAGAGGTCGTAGTACCACATGTTGCTACTATTTCTCATCCACCTCCTATTGGAGTGCCTACTCGCGATTTTGAGGCTGAATTTGCCATGAAGGAAAAATTTAGAGAGAAGGAAATGAAAAGAAAATTAGATGAGGTAGAAGTCGAAAAGATGAAATGACTTGAAGAACGGGCTCAGCTCACGAAGAGATTAGCAAGAGCAGAGAAAGAAAAGAGAAAATACCAAGATATCACTCAAAGTGCCTCATTGAAGCAAATTGAACAAACGGAGAGACAAATCCATGAGGTAAGAGAAGTGGTGAAACACAGACTTGAGCAGATGAGATGTCTTAAAGCAAAGATTGAAGAGTTAGTGGAGAATCTAGAAGAAGAAAAAGATGTTCACAAGCAACAAATAAAAAATTGGGAGAATAGGTATGAGAGTATGAAAAAACTAAAAACCCAGGAGGAAGAGGATAAAGAATTTTTCCGTAGTCAATGCGAAGACATAGAATACCAAAATACTCGCTTGAGCAATGCTCTTAAAAAGGAAAAAGAGATGGTGACACTTTGGAAGCAACAATATGAGCTTTTAAAAGAAAAAAAAGAAATGAGTAAAGGAGGTGATACTTCGGAGACCGAAAAATGGAAGAAGCGGTTTGAGTATTTGATGGAGAATTCCTATGATAAGGTAAAGAGGCTGAGACAAAGAGTTCAAGAGGTCGAAGCTCACATGACTCCTTTTGCATTACCTACCAGGGATTTGGAGAAACTTTTTGAAGAATGCAAGAATATTTTAAATGACATAGCACAACTATGAGCTTCTTGATGTACTTGAACTACAATCATTAATGAAATGTGTCTTGTTTTCTTTGGACCAATCTCTCATGTTAGTTGTATGCGATAATTTTTCTCGTAATGTCAAAAACATTCGCGAATGTTATCATGGTCATATTTTTCTGTAAAGAACCAAAGTTCCTGCCAAAAAATAAGACTCGTATCCCACGAAAGTACCCGTGAAGAAGACGAATTTTAACATTGATCGCTTAAATGACTCGTCCAAGCCATATTAACAATCTATCTTCTCAATAGGTTGCTAAAATCTTCTTATTTTCATTTTTACTCATTTATTCTTTATGTTTTGTTTTCACTTTTGTCGTCCATTATGGGGGTCGAGGCATCATTGGTCCTGCAAAGAAAGCACGGTTCAATCAAAAGGGCTCTATAAAAAGATCGATCGGACTCAGATCTAGGACTGTTTCTATCATGGACGGAACTCAAGAAACAGAGAGGGATTTAGGAGTTGAGTTGGATGGGATGAAGGAATAGATGAATGAGATAAGGAGTTTACTTGTGGAGAGTTTGAAGCTAAAAGGGACGGCTGAAGGCCCGAGTCATTCTAATTTTCTCCCTATATCCCAAGTAGCACCACTGCTGACTTTTCCTGCTTATGAGCAAAATGTTACTACAACTCAATTCAATCCCATTTGGGGCATGCCCCTTCATCTAATGACACCCACAACAATGGCCACCCAAGGATTAGACCCTAATTTCACTATCCCACCTACTACTCAACCACCTGAGTTTTGATTCACCGCCACCTTGCCTAAAGCAAATCCTACCACAGAGACTACCTCCAATCCAAGTGGACACAAGGGAAATGTGTACACTTACACTCCACCAATCACCCATTATGTTTTTAATGTGCCCACCCAGAATCCACCTGTGACCATGCATGTTGAGAAAGAATCTGAAAAAGAAAAACAAAAAGAGAAATTGTTGACTTTAGAGGAGAGGATTAGAGCTATGGAGAGAACTAGTTCTTTCGGAGCTGTGGGAGTCAAGCAATTACGCTTACTCCGGGAGTGTCAATTCCTAAAGATCTTAAGCTCCTTGAGTTTGAGAAGTAAGATGAGACTGGTAACTCGAAGTTTCATCTGGTCTCTTATATTATAGAGATGGCCGCTATAGAGGAAGATGAGAAGGTGTTGATTCATTTCTTTCCAAAAAGTCTCACTGGTGCTGCTTATAATTGGTTTATGAACTTAGACCACACCAAGATAAGGAGTTGGGCGGATTTAGCATATGTCTTCCTAAAGCAGTACAAGTTCAACTATGATACTGCTCCTACAAGAGAGCAATTGAAGAACATGCAGAAGAAAGGTGAATCTTTTAGGGAGTATGCCTAGAAATGGAGGACCTTGGCTTTAGAAATTCAACCTCCACTCATTGACTCCGAATTATGCTCTATTTTTCTAGATACCTTAAAATCCTCATATTTGGAGCTGATGGCGGGTTGCCCCTTCTATGATTTTACTGATATTATCAAGGCTGGGAAAAGAATAAAAGGACTGGTGAAAGCTGGAAAGTTACAAGGAATGAGTACTGAAGGTAATAGTTTTTGTCAGAAGAAGGCAGGTTTTCAAAAAAAGAAGGAAGGAGAAGTGAACTAGATACAAACACCGAGAACCTACCAATACCCTCAACCTAGAAGACCGAGCTATACTTCAAACCCTTCGTTTCCACCATCATATCCTGATAATGCTATCCCTCCAGCTTATCCCCAATCCATATCAAATCACCAATATCCTCAAGCACCCTTCGTTTCCACTTACCATAATACACCTCCAAGTTTCCCGGTATAAAGACCACTATTCAGGCCAAATTACTAGGGGTATAGAAACCAACCACATCCTTTACAAAGAGATGAACCATTTCCAAACATCCCTATTACTAGAGTCGAATTGTTCAAACAATTATGTGAGCCTCATGTGATAACTCCTAAGCCTATACAACTAATTCAGCCACCATTCCCTCAATGGTATAACCTAAGCCTCAAGTGTGATTATCATCAAAGTATTATGGGACATTCGATTGAAGATAGTCTGGGGTTTAAGTTTGCTGTGCTAAATTTGATCAAGCAAGGTGTGATCAAAATTGAAGAAATTGGGAGAAAGCCTAATGTAAACAATAATCTTTTGCCTAACCATGAAGCGAGACCAAGGATTAATGCTATACTTGAAGGAGTTAGGGAAGTCCGAAAGATTACTCAGATAAAGACTTTCATGAGGTTAATACGGGAAATACTAAGGTCAGCCGGATGCAGTTTGGAAGGTCCTTTTAGACCGATAAAAAAATATGATCAATATGATATGGATTCTTTCTGTGAACATCATCAGAGTATTGGGCATGATATAGAAAGGTGCTGAGAATTCAAGTGTGGAGTTCAGAAGCTGATTGCTTTAGGAGTCTTAAGGTTTGAGAAGAGAAGTGGGGAGAATCAGAAGGAGATCAACATGACTGAAGAAGAACAACAACATGGGGCAAATGATGAACACACTTTTTATACAATAGTTATCCCTTATATTTAGTCTTTTAAACCTCTTTTGGGCTAAATTGAGTAGACTTGGACCTCATTTGATGACTTTAGATACATTTGTGCCTAATTGTAATTTTCAGCAATACTGAGCATTTTATGTTGTCTCTGTGTTTCGTGCATATCTTGAGTTTTGGATGTCTAACAATTTCGAGTCATAGCTTGTAGGAAATTTGACAGAATTGTCTACAACTTTCATTCAGGGCGCCAAAGCCAATTCGGACGTCCAGAAGGTCATATACAGCCTGGAAACTAGAGAAGACATGCTGTCACAAAATCCTGACCTACATGCAGTGTTTGGACCATAACTTGAGCTGTAGATGTCATATGGACTTGAAACTGGTCCCATTGGAAAGCTAACAGACAGAGCTTCAATTGTTATGAAGACCAGTTCACTAGAGTTTATATTATAGATGGTCTTATTTTCTGTCGAAGTTGGCTGATAGTTTCAGAAACCTGTTGGCACTTAAATGGGCATAACTTCCTCATGACAAGTCCAAATGAGCCCAAACCAAAGCCCAATTAAAGCTAATGCCTATGGGAATAAGTGTGCCCTAAGGGAAATTTGGGTGTGCATGTAATTTTGGAGGTCTATATGTTCAGAAAGGGGCAGCCGAAATTCATATTAGACACTTAGGATATTTTAGACAGTTTTTGAAGTTTCCTTAGTCTTTAGGTTTCCTCACTAGATATTTTGTAAGAACTTGGCTTCTCTTGTTCATGGAGGGTTAAATCATCAAATCAATCCAGGTTTTGGCTGTTCTGATTATTGATTCTCAGATTATGTGTTGTTGTTATTCATTTAGTTGTTAATCAAGTTCTTTCAATCCTCTGAAATATTCTGTTTGAATTGCTTAATTTGGATTTGAATTTTCATATTCTATTTGTATGTGATATAAGATGATTGTATGATTAATTAANGAGGGTTAAATCATCAAATCAATCCAGGTTTTGGCTGTTCTGATTATTGATTCTCAGATTATGTGTTGTTGTTATTCATTTAGTTGTTAATCAAGTTCTTTCAATCCTCTGAAATATTCTGTTTGAATTGCTTAATTTGGATTTGGATTTTCATATTCTATTTGTATGTGATAAAAGATGATTGTATGATTAATTAATGTTTCTAAGCTTTTGGATGGATTAATTACATTGGCTGGATCATGGACTTAGGTTAAACTAGACTTGAATGTTTGCTGAATTCATTTAGTCTCTTGTTGATCTGAATTCTGGTTGCTTAACCAGTGGACATCTATAGAACATTGAGAGGCTTCTTAATGTGTTTTAAAGGCCAAGAACATGGTTAATAATTAAATGGATCATTGGAAATCAAGGATGGATTAAAATCAAAATCAGTTGGACTTGGATTGGTTGTTTTCCTTTAGGTTTACCACTTATAATTAATTTCTGTCAATCACTAAACCAAACAAAACCCCCATGTTTATATGTTCTTAAAACTGATTCATTAGATAGAATAGTCCTTTGGTTTGACCTAGGGTTGCCTTATGCTACAAGTAACTTAGGTAAACCGACCTTAAACTTTCACTAATTTGAGGAGCCTCGGCAGCTCATCAGCAAAACCTTTTATCCTTAGAGTCTTACCTAATCCCTCAGCTAGCCAAGCTCGGCCAAAGGTGGTCATTTAGGTGCCTGCACCATTTTCTTATGAAAGCAACCATGTCGTGCCTTAGAATTACGGAGTAAAAATAGTAAACACTAAAGAAGAAAATCTAGGGAGTTGCGTAGAAGAAAAGGAGAAAGAAGAATCAGGTACAATTACCAATGTGAAAGGGACTAGTGGTTTGACTAGAAGCGGACGGTGCTACTTGCCTGAAGAGATTGAGCACCAAAGAAAAGAGAAAGGGAAAACCATGGTTGATGAAAGAGAACCAGATTTGGCCAAGAATGATACTCAAGGAGAAAATAGGGAAGAAGAAGAATTCTTGAAGATAATGAGACAAAGTGAATACGATATAGTAGAACAAATGAAGAAAACTTCTGCTCGTATTTCATTATTGTCTCTTATCATGAGCTCTGAGTGTCATAGGCAAACATTACAAAGGTTCTTACAGCAAGCCTATGTACGGCAAGACATAACCCTAGAGAAATTTGGTGGGATGGTAAATTTTGTTAAAAACTATAGCATAATCTCTTTTTCTGAAGAAAAGTTGATGCCTGGTATGAGTGTTCACAACAAGGCACTTCATATCATGCTCAAATGCGATGGCTATATAGTAGCTAAAGTTTTAATTGATAATGGGTCTGCATTGAATGTGTTACCTTCTTCTACCCTCATGCAATTGCCCGTTAATGCATCTTGTATATGAGAAAGTAGTATGGTGGTAAGGGCCTTTGATGGGACAAGGCGTGAAGTGCTCGGGGATATCTCTCTTCAATTAAAGATCAGACCAGATAAGTTTGATGTTCCATTCCAAGTGATGGACATAGAACCTGCATATACCATGTTACTAGGTAGGCCTTGGATTCATGTTGCGGGAATGGTGCCGTCTACATGGCTTCAAAGACTGAAATATGTGAATGGGGGAAGAGTGATAATTGTTAAAGGAGAGGAGGAGATGCTGGTAAGCAAACCCAGCTCATTACCGTATGTTGAAGCAGTGGAGCAAGCATTTGAGTCTTCTTTCTAATCTCTGGAGATAGCCCAGCATGATGGTAAAGATTTATCAAAGAAAGGGGAAGTTAATCAAGTTGTAGCGAAAATGATGAAGAATAGCGAATTTCAAAAAGGAAAAGGCTTAGGGGCCAATCTACAAGGTATCATTGAACCCATCGTGCTTCTAGAAAATGAAAGTAGACAGGGGTTGGGGTATGAGCCTTCCATGGAAGAGTTCTTAAGATGGCCAAGAAAGCACCATGAGACCAGACTTCCTCATCTGCTAGAAACTTTTGTGCCATCAACTGAGTCGCCAATTATGGATCATATGCATATGGTGAATACTCTAGACGGCTACTCTAAGAAGGATTGTTGGATTTGGCTTTACGGAGATTTAGAAGAATTGAATAACTGGGAGATTGAGCCAATACCAAATGTGGTCCTCTTTAAGTAATATATGTTTATGCCATATTTATTTCTTTTGACTGAAGTCCAAAGTCACTTGAATTTTATCTTTATTATGTATTGGACTATGTTTTATTCAAAAATTTTAATAAAATAATTTGTCATGGAGTTTTCATTCATTTTGGCATCCTTTTGTTTTTTTTTTTCCTTCTTATTCACTTCCCATCCGTTTATTCATCTTAGTTCTTATTATGTTCTAACTTATTCTCAGGAGTCTTGCTAATATAGACCTAATGTCTCAAGTAGAGGCTCATGTGTCTCCAATAATTGATTCTCATATTGCATTGGGTGAAGACGATTATTACTCTGATGAAGATTTAGATCTTTTTGGTAAATTTGAGAAAATGATTGAGTCGGCTGAAAAAGTGATACTTCCTCATAATGAAGAGATTCAGATTATAAACCTGGGTACAAAAGATGATAAAAGAGAATTGAAAATTGTCAATAATCCAAAAAAAGAGGAAATGATTGTTCTTTTCAAAGAGTATAGTGACGTGTTTGCTTGGTCTTACCAAGACATGTCTGGTCTTGACCCTAACATTGTGTCTCAGAAGATTCCATTATATTCAGATTGCAAGCTAGTCAAGCAAAAGTTGAGAAGAATAAGGCCTGAAATGTCTAGCAAGATAAAAGAAGAGGTGATCAAGCAGATTAAGACTAGTTTCTTAGAAGTATCCACTTATCCGGAATGGGTTGCCAATATAGTTCCAGTGCCTAAAAAGGATGTTCAAGTAAGAATGTGCGTGGATTTCCGGGATTTGAATAAAGCCAGTCCGAAAGATGATTTTCCTTTGCCACACATAGATGTGCTTGTGGACAGCACGGCGAAAAATCACCAGTATTCTTTCATGGATGGGTATTCGGGGTATAATTAGATTCTGATAGTTGATTAGGATAAAGAGAAGACTACGTTCATCACACATTGGGGTACCTATTGTTATAGAGTAATGTCATTTGGGTTGAAGAATGCAGGAGCTACCTATCAAAGGGCCATGCTCACACTTTTTCATGACATGATACACAAAGAAATCGAGGTTTATGTGGATGATATGGTGGCGAAGTCAAAACAAGGAGAAAGCCATGTGAATGTGCTTCGGAAATTGTTCGAGAGGCTAAGAAAATACAAGCTAAGATTGAACCCAAACAAATGCACTTTCAGTGCGACTTCTGGTAAGTTGTTAAGGTTTATCGTTAGCGAGAAAGGAATTGAAGTAGATCCGAATAAAGTTCGAGAAATTCGGGAGATGTCATCCCCAAGATCAGAAAAAAAANTACAGAAAATAAAAAAAAAAAAAAAAAAAAAAAAAAAAAAAAAAAAAGTTCAGAGTTTCTTAGGGAAGCTTAATTACATAGCCAGATTCATTTCAAATCTTACTCACACTTATGAACCCATCTTCAAATTGCTGAGGAAGAATAATCCTGGAGAGTAGGATGAAAAGTGTCAAGAAGCTTTTAATAGAATTAAGGAGTATTTGCTTAACTCACCAGTGCTTGTACCTCCGACACTTGGAAAGCCTCTCATTCTGTATTTGACCGTGCTTCAAGAATCAATGGGGAGTGTATTAGGACAACATGATGAAGGGGGAAGAAAAGAGAGGGCTATCTATAACTTGAGCAAGAAGTTCACCGATTACGAGACGAGATATGTCATGGTGGAAAAAACGTGTTGTGCATTAGTTTGGGTGGTTAGTAGACTCCGAAAATATATGCTATACCATACTACATAGCTCATCTCTCGTATGGATCCCATCAAGTTCATTTTTCAAAAGCCTTATCCCTCCGGAAGATTAGCTAAGTGGCAAATTGTCTTTTTAGAATATGATGTGGTGTATATGACAAAGAAAGTTGTCAAAGGAAGTGTAATTGCTGATTACTTAGCTGAAAATTCCGTAGACGATTACCAACCCATGAGATTTGAGTTTCCTAATGAAGACGTTCTCGTAGTCGAAGGAGATGATGAAAAAGAAGAAGTAAGGTGGAAGATGTACTTCAATGGTGCTGTGAATGTGCACGGGCAAGGAATAGGAGCTGTGATCATATCACCGAAAGGAAAACAATTCCCTATAGCCATTAAATTGGACTTCGATTGCATTAATAACATGGTGGAATATGAAGCATGTGTAAAAGGTCTACAAGCAGCTTTGGATATAAAAGTTGATACCTTGGATGTTTTCAGAGACTCTGCTCTCATCATCTATCAGGTGACTGGAGAATGGCAAACCAAAGATTCAAAATTGGTTCCGTATCAGAAATATTTGACTCGGTTAAGCAAGAAATTTTAAGACATCACCTTTTCTCATTTATCTCGCGACAAGAACCAATTTGCGGATGCTTTGGCTACACTAGCAGTAATGACTAAGCTTGATTGTGGAGTAATTGTGCAACCAATACAAGTGAAGTCAAAGGAAGAACCAATTTATTGCTCTAATGTGGAAGAAGAATCGGATGGTCACCCTTGGTACTATAATATCCTGCAATATATCAAGTCTAAAGAATATCCAATTGGCACTAATGAAAATGATAAGAAGACCATCAGATTTTATAAAAAAAAAATTATTTTATTTTATTTTACTCTTTTTTTTCTCTCCTATTTAAATGGTTTAATTGAAATAAAATTAAAAGTGAATTCATTTTTTTAAACATATATCATGCATTTTTATATAGTTTAGTTTAAATTGTGCGAATAGTATCCATAGGCCCCTTACTTGTCAAGGGAGGGATAGAAGCGACTTACCCCCATAGGGGTGGCTCTCTTATATGCCCGAGGTAAGAATAAGCGCCACTTTGGGAACTGAAAAGCATAGGAACAAAGTGGAAGGATTAGAATGATATTAGATTCATGCATAACATAATTTTAACTTGGAAATTTTGAATTTATTTTAATTTCATTTTCAAAAAATAATAAAAAAAATTAAAAAATTAAAAATTAAAAATTAAAAAAAATTATTTTGAATCATTTCGAACTACACGGACTTTGATCCCTAATTAAGGTACGTAGGCATTCGAGGGTGATGAATCAAGTCCTATTTTGAATAATTACCAATTTTTCTTTTAGGGATAAAATAAATACTATTAGGCTATGATTTCATTTGCACAATTAATTTTAGGTAACCGTCTTTTAGACGGGCCTTATAGGTCGTCTAACACATTTTCTATACACAATTAGACTCCCGAACTCTCTCTGGTTCGTAGACCTAATTTTAAAAATAAAAAGGGTTTTCCAATTGTTCCCCGATTTTTAATACAATTGGTGGTGACTCCAGAGTTTTCATTTTGAAAACTAAAATCTTTTATTTTAGCCATTCGGGTTATAGCGACCTCTAGGTATGTTATGACAAGATCCAAATCACAAATTTGTTTAAGAACTAGTTCTTAAAAACTAGTTCTTTTACAAATACTAGATTTGAACATTTCGAAATAACTTATCAAGCCATGAAGAATAAAAACAGAAGTTTAACCAGAAAAACAGAGATAAAGAGAAAGAGGATCAACTAAAGATTTATAGTGGTTCAGCTTAAAATGCCTACATCCACTTCTCCCATGTCAATGAGGTTCCACTATACTTCAAGTTTATTTTTCCAAGCTTAACACTCATGGTTTTTGTTTCTCAAGCTCACTATGAATTCTCTCTCTATCTCTAGAGATCACTCTCCTGGATTTCTCCCATAGAAATCCAAGATACAAAACCCAAGTGTTTGGTTTAGCCCCAAGAAAAAACTCTCTTAAGGAGTAAATGTATTACAATAAAGATCTTGATACATGAAAGGATAACCAAGAGTAGGAAGAAGAAGATGAAAAGCCAAGCTCTCAACAATGGCTTCCTTCTCTTTCTAAAGTGTTTTTCTTCTTTCTTCACTTCATGGATACTCAAAGCCTTGAAGTCTTCTAGCTTTATTGGCTTTCTTGTGCACGTGAAAAACCAAATGGTGAGGGAAAAAAGGAGCCACCAACCGGCTGACTCCTTGTCAATCAATCACATAGCCCTTTGTCCTTTGGTCCACAAAAGTCTCTCTTTGTGTAAGAGAATAGATAACTTTCTTGAAACATGGGCTTTTCCAAAGTGCACTTGAAAATAAATTTTCCATTCACTAAGAGTACAACTCTTAGTCAGATATGAAAAAGGGAAACTTTGGCCCGGAGTACGTGTAAGACTTTGTCCACATCAACAATCTCGTAGACTCATCACATAAGCAAGAACTGGTTCTTAAGAACAAATTCTTCAAGACTTCATTTGAAGATTGTTCTAGATAACAACTTAAAAACTTAACAAAGATTAATAGCAATAAGACAAACAACACATATAAGAAATATCATGACATTATTGTTATCATCAAAATGGGTTCAAAGACATGTGGGGCTAACAATCTCCCCCTTTTTGATGATGACAATAATGTGTTTGAGAAAAGCTCCCCCTTAATTTATGCTAACTAGAACTGAAGAATCAGTGCTTTAGCATCAGAGAACATAAGGGAGTTTTCACAAAGGACCTGTTCAATATATCAAGAAATTATACCATAGACTTGTTTAACAATACAAACAGACATAGCAGTTCAAACAGACTATTTCACATAATTTCTCCCCCTTTGGCGTTATCGAAAAGAAGGGAGGAAGAACATATCAGATAATCAGATCAGAGCAGTAAGGGATCAAACACATTTTATCAACCAAAATAGAGCAGACTCATATGAAATGAGATCACAAACAGTCAAGCAATGTCAGATTGTCCATGGATGATGCATGAGAAAAATTAAAAGCAGTAGGCTAAAGAATGTCCACCTATGCTACATTTACATCTGAAAGTGTATCAAAAGGATTTGAAAAGGCAGTTTAGATAAACTAAGAATCAGATGAAGGGGGTTGCTGAGATGCAAGTAGAGCTATCAATTTTTCTTTTATGATTGCCAAATCCTTCCCAACAGCAGCCATCCTAGCAATAGAGTGAAAAGCCAAAGTTTGGAAGAAATTTAAATGCCTTCCAATCTGATTGGCTAGCTCCTTTGGATTGATTAAATTGATTCATTCTTCATTATCTACCCTTTCAGAAGGTTGTACTGAAGGAACTGACTTTCTGGCTTTCTTGGTAGGCTTAGAACTGGATGAAGTGTGAGCAGCATGTCTTTTAGACTTGTTTGAAGGAGAACTGGTTGAGGCTGCAGTTTGTTTACCTTTGCCAGTCGAAGAGTGCACAGATGGTTGATGAACATACTTTTTATATAATAGTTATCCCTCATACTTAGTCTTTTAAACCTCTTTTGGGCTGAATTGCATAGACTTAGACCTCATTTCATGACTTTGGATCCATTTGTGCTTAATTGCAATTTCCAGCAATACTGAGCATTATATGTTGTCTCTGTGTTTCGTGCATATCTTAAGTTCTTGATGTCTAAAAATTCCGAGTCATACCTTGTAGGAAATCTGAGAGAATTTTCTAAAACTTTCTTTCAGGGCTCCAAAGCTAATTCGGACTTTCAGAAGGTCATATGCAGCCTGGAAGCCAGAGAAGACATGCTGTCGCAGGATCCTGACCTACATGCAGTATTTGGGTCATAACTTGAGTTGTGGATGTCATATGGACCTGAAACTGGTACCATTGGAAAGCTAACAGACAGAGCTTCAATTGATATGAAGACCGGTTCACCATATTTTATGTTGAAGATGGTCTTATTTGCTGTGCAAGTTAGCTGACGGTTCCAGACACCTTTTGCCACTTAAATGGGCCTAACTTCCTCATGACAAGTCCAAATGGGCCCAAACCAAAGCCCAATTGAAGCTAAGGCCCATGGGAACAAGTGTGCCCTAAGGGCAATTTGGGTGTGCATGTAAATTTGGAGGTCTATATCAGCAAGAGGGGGCAGCCGAAATTCAGAATCAAGTCATTAGATATTTTTAGACAGCTTTTCCTCTTTCCTTAGTCTCTAAGTTTTCTCTTAGATATTTTGTAAGAACTCAGCTCTTCTTGTTCATGGAGGGCTAAATCATCATATCAATCCAGGTTTTGCTATTCTGATTATTGATTTTGAGATTATGTGTTGTTGTTCTTCATTTTAGTTGTTAATCAAGTTCTTTCAATCCTCTGAAATATTCTGTTTGAATTGCTTAATTCGGATTGGATTATTCATGTGTTCATATTCTGTTTGCATGTGATAAAAGAGGATTGTATGGTTAATTAATGGTTCTAAGCTTGGACGGATTAATTACCTTGGCTGGATTCAGGACTTAGGTTAAACTGAACTTGAATGTTTGCTTAATTCGTTTAGTCCCTTGTTGAACCGAATTCTGGTTGCTTAACCAGTAGACATCCATAGAACATTGAGAGGCTTCTTGATATGTTTTAAAGGCCAAGAACATGATTAATAATTAAATGGATCCTTGGAAATCAAGGATGAATCAAAATCAGAATTAGTTAAGACTTGGATTGGTTGCTTTCTCTTAAACTCTACCACTTTCAATTAATTTTTGTTAATCACATAAACAAACACAACCCCCCTGTTTATATGCTTCTCAATATGATTCACCAAATAGAATAATCCTTAGGTTTGACTTAGGGCTGCCCTTTGCTGCAAATAGCTTAGGAACCGACCTTAAACTTTAAGTAATTTGAGGAGCCTCGGCAGCTCATCAAATTTTGGCGCCGTTGCCGGGGATTATTCTAGTTTTGGTCAATAATATTAGGAGTTTACTTTACTGCTAACCCTTCATAAACCCCCTTTGTTGTTTTGTCTTGGTAGTTTTTGGTGAAAACGGGTGATTTTAGGCAAATTTTTCAGAAAATTTAGTACAAATTGTTTAGCCCAGAATAACCTGAAAATTGGTCAGTTGAAGGAAAACGTCCTGGAAAGAAAAACTCACTGCTTTGCAATGAGCCGCACTCTATTTTGGCCAAATTCCATCGTTTAGATCACTTTTTCGATTTTTTAAAATTTTTTATTTGATTTTTGACTTCCATTTTCATCCACCTTTCGTCCTGTGGTGTTAGAAAAAATTTTAAAAATGTTTAGATACATTTTCTAGTCTTATTTTGGTGTCTTTTTACCTTTGTTTTGTGTTTTTGGTGTGTTTCGATTTTAGTTCAATTTTGTCACTTTTTGTGTGATTTTGTGTTTTGTTGT